>ARYC01004164.1:0-51956 GCA_000711775.1 Oxytricha trifallax
TGGCATTTATGATGGTGCCACAGATCTCCTTGATAAATACTTTTTCTATGGTGTGTTTGGGACTATTAAGAACGATTGGCTGACATATATAATAAGAGAACAGCAGCTGGCGAGAAATTATGTTGCTGATGAAGAAATTAAGGGAGAGTCAATAACAATAAGCGAGTAATTTCTCTAAGAATTTAATCAGTACCTCATTTCTCAAGTAAGCGTACATAAATATTTATGTCTTTATTGAAAAAAAGGGGAAGGCCTTGTCGATGCTAAAGACTAAGTCAATGGGAAGAAAGTAACAGAAAAAAAGGAGAAAATTTGAAATATCTACAACTCTTGAAAAAGTAGAACAAATTTTTTAAAATCATGCTTAAAAATTTAAATCTCCCCATGATGAAAATATGATGATGAATATTCCTCCTTCAAAACATATGCATTATAACTAATGACATAAATATTTTAATTAGAAATATAATTTATGTATTAACAAAATTAAGCTTTAATAAATTTCAGATATTTTGCTTTAACAAACTAAGACAGTGTCTTTCACTATTCATGCAATCTTATTATCTTATCGACCTTATTGATGATGTTACAGCATGTAAATTCTTTGCGTTGCTTAACTTAAACTCCTAACTGATTAGTAACTTTCTGTATTCATGTTTTACCCTGGAAAATAAATTTTCGATACAATTAAATTTCGAAGAATATGGACCATTAAATAAAAGTTTCCAGCCCTTATTTTCAACTGCCTCTTTAAATAATTTTAAATGGTGTGCTCTTAAATTGTCCAGAAATATTGTTAGCTGTTTTTCTTAATAGTTATGTTCGAGATCTTCTAAGACAAGAACAAGGTCTTAAATTTTAATTGATTTCTTTACAATTCGAAAAGCTTCGAGTCCATTTTTAGGGCTTATTATAACCAAAGCTGCTAGAGTTTCCAGGGTTATCCCCTATTTTTTTAAAACTAACTTTTAACTTTTTGGAGCCCATACTTTCCATGTAGTTGAATGAGCCTTGAATATCGTTTCATCCAAGTAAACAATATTTGAATTTTCATTTTTTATTTCACAAAGTTAGGAGTTCACTCTTTGCAAATTTATTTTAATTAAATTTTGTTTGTGTAATGTTAGGTTATAGTCACTACAACAGGCTTTATACTTTATACCATTCTTATATAAGTTTCTTAGTGCAGTGTATGAAATTTTAACATCAGGAAATTAACGGTGAAAAACAATAGATCGTTGTTTCAGTGATAGCGTCATCTAATCATAAAGAGTCTAGCTTGATATCAAATAGTTTATATGTTCTGATGTTAGATGGACTCTATTATTTTTTCTACAAGAGCGAAATAATTTTTCATTTTTTATCAATTTCACAATTTTTTGAATCTACTCTTTTTGTATTCCAAGACAATCAGATAATTATTTAATTGTTGCAAATATTTTATTATTAGGATGATAATCAATACTTCAATATCGAAGCAGGCAAACTATTTTCTAAGATTGTTCTCTTTTTTATTATCCATTTACTAGTTTATTTATATGGAATAAATTTTTATTATATTTATGCAATCACAAATTTTTCTCAGATTTTTATAATAATATACTAAAACTCAAAACAAGAGCTATAAAAAAATTCTCAAAATCCCTTAAAAAGATGCATAAATGATTTGATTTGTTGAAAAACAATAATATAAACAATCAATCTCAGATTTAATATAGTAGATAAAAAGCCCAAAGAAACCTTTGATTTTTACTAGAAATCAATCTAATTTATCAATTAAGAAAATTGAAAATTTCATGTGATATTAGAATGTCTGGGCTGAAACCAGTTTATAACAGGATAGATATAGCTAGCACTATCACCTTTCAAACACATAATTCTAGCATCTATCATAAATTTCAAAAGCTTACAATCAACCAAAATTTTACCACTTTTATATTGAGGAATGACTGAGCACTATACTACAGATAAATAATTGTGTAATCACGATAACAATGTCCACCAAAGAAAAAGAAATTTACAAGGGTAAAAATGGCAAAAAATAATTACTTATGCTCAATTTGTAATGAAACTAAATCCTCTATGTAAAAGATGTGATAACTTTATTGGAAGTTATCGTTAAAATTAAATTTTATTATTAGTTAAATTAATAATTATTTTAATAAGCTACTTCTTTTGCTACAACAAGGGGTATATTAAAACATAATAGTAATGATAAAATTAAAGGATATTTGATTGATTATTATAATTATTAAAGTTAAATTAAATGTTATTTCAGAACAAATCCATATCTTACCTTAATTTTATAAGACCGTAGGATGTCCTCTCTAAAAAAAACCGGTCCTCCTCGTAAATAAAGCTGTCGCCTTCAATCTTACTACCGCTCATCGCAACCGCTGACTGATCCTTTTTCAATGACCGCTTAAAGAGACTTCTTGATATTATCTATAGCCAATCCTACCAACCTAAAGAGATCAGTGAAACTATGGAAGATATTCTTGGATCCGAGAGTACTATGAAATATGCTCGCGTCTTACAAGAACAATTAGAAATAAAAGTGATGAGGAAGGAGCTTTTTCTACGAATGAATATTAACAAGATAAAGAGAGATACTTGAAACCAATTATTATTAAAAGATGGCCAACCACATCAAATTACTTGTCTCTAGCCAGTCTAACACGAAAGATGATGGGATGACCTTTTACTTCGATACTATAATATCCTAACCTTCTATATTAACAATAGACGCCCATTAGAAAAAAATAAGACCATTATACAGTTTAACAATACTTCTTGGTCAGAAAGAGGTTCTGGGATGGCTCAAGAATCTCAATATTTGGCCAAATTGTCATTAGAAAAAATTTCTAAAAATTAGAGGAATTCGCTTTAGAGAATCTCAATTAGTTCTAGTAGAAATAGTTAAGAAATTAGAGGAAAGCACTGCTTAGCATCCTGAGCCGTCTGACGAATACTAACAATACTAAAGAACTCCATATTTAAAATGTTTGATGCAGGTAAAAACGATAAGTGATGCAACAATTTTATAATAAACTATTTTTTGGGTCTTTCAAAACTTATTTTTTGTTTATTTTCATTATTTTAGTAGATGACCGTCTTGGAGACGACAAGTAATATTATTTTTATTCTTAATCAAATGGTGAATTAACTGAGGGAGCAACAAGGAGAGCTGCGTTGGTTTTAAAAAAACTCATAATACTAAGCGCATCATCTAGAGGAAGAAAGGTGAATAGTTGTTTCTGCATATTCGTGGGTCCTGCTTAAGAGTTCAAGAGCTAAGCATGCTCACTTTAAGATATATATTACAATAGATCAAGATGAACTACAATTTGAGGTTTCAGCAATTTGGAGAGGGGATACAGAGTGGATTGGATGGATGAAAAATTCAAGAAGATTATTTAATAAATCGATGAATAACTCTACAAGTTTCGTATTAAAGATGTTTCAGATGAAACTCTTCCTCCCCTCCACGCGTTTTGCATCGCACCTCAAACGTAATATTTGCAAGTCGAATATCACAGAGCTCATATAGCGCTACGATGAGGAAGTAAAACTACAACTGCCCTCAGAGATTAAGGACAACGACCCTTGGGAGACAATTAAGGAATAGAGAGAATCCTATCTGCAAATTAAGTATCTAATTAATAAATTATTATTTAAGCTTAATGATAACTATCATTAAATTGATGAAAATAAGTATTTAATTTCTATTTCATTTTATTTTAAAATTTTTTATAAATTGCAAAAACATTTCTCTGAAATATCACACAGTCTTAAAATGTAGGAGGATAAAGGCTAAAATAAGACAAAATATATAACATATAAATAAGAGTAATCATTACAAGATTCTGAGGGTGATAAATTGAGAAAAAAATAATAAATTAATTGATTGGGGAAATAATTTAGAATCTTAATTAATGAACCCTCTTCAGTAAGCAGCAGATGAAATTGTTCTTTTTAATTCATTGGGTTTTAAGCTAGTCAATTGTTGGATTAAAGTAATTGATTTAGATAATTCAATTAAATACTTATAAAAAAAATTAAATTTTTGAGAAGCATTAAGGCTAAAATTTCAAGTAATATTTATTTTTTAGCATTTAACAAAAATTGATAAAATAGAAATAAATCGTAAAAATTAAATATAAAATAATATACAAACTACCTTTTATTAGATAAAACCCCATAGATCAATTAAGACATGAGAATTGGGGTTAAGAACAATAAAATTAAGAATTAATTATTATTGGCGTATAATTATAATGTTTGGGCTAATTATTAAAACTATTGGCTCGATTAATTGTCCTTATAAAATAATCCAATCAGGGTGTGTTAATTTGATTTTAGCCTAATTATTTATATTTTTAGCCAATTATAATTAATTTTTAATCTAATTGTTCTTAACTCCTATCCTCGCTTCTTAATTGATCTATGGGGTTTTATCTTCAAATATAAGTATAATAATGAGCGAGAAAAATGAATTATATATCTGTTTTTTTAATAGCATATTGATAAATTCTTCTCAGGTATTTATTATTTATTTTTGAATTTTAATTTATTTGGATTTTCCAATTCAAATGTTGTTGTGTGAAGAAGTGTAATTAGGGTATTTTATAGGAATTAGTATGTTCATTCTGAAAATGAAATTTATCAATCATTAAAAGACATCATTTATGTTGCGCAGAATGTATGGATAGTCTCATTCTATATTTTTAAGTATAAATGTTAATTTTTTCTACTGATTCAATTATGAAGAGTGAAATTAGCATTTTAATGTTTAAATTCTTGATATAAATTTACTTACTTTTATATAAATATTATATAAGTTCAAGAAATGTCAGGGAGGCTTTATCATTGTTATGTATATTTTATTCCATTTTAGTTATTTAATTAAAGATTATAAATATGTTACGTTTATTTTTAAATTCAAACTATTTTTTATTTTTGAAAATATATGATCGATAACAACAATAATTTATTTCAATTCGATATATGCATGCAGGTATTGCATAGACAAGTTGGAAATTCTAAAACAAAAATAGCAAAAATTTAGAGTTAGCATATTCAGACACTCATTTAACGAAAGAATTAGAAAGGATACATTATACATTGATGATTGCTTGTATGAAAATAGAATATCACCAGAACAGAAATCGATAGTAAATCGTACTAATATCGATAAAATACATTTTAAGAAAATAGGTAAATTTGTATAAGTTCAAATCAAGGATTAATTAAGCTTAAATATAACAGTCATGTTTTTAATATATGATAGTTTTAATTTAATGTATAGTTTTAAAATTTATGTTTATTGGAAATATTCCATTAGGCTAGGTGTGAATTATATTATATTAGGATGATGTTTAATCCTCAATTCCTTGCAATAATGCTGTCCACAATATCAAGTCTAATCTTTTTCAAATCGTTTGAAATATCAGGGTCTTAAGACTCTGTAACATTTACTTAACTTTATATGCCTGCACTATTCAGAATCATTAATGTGTCTGATAAATATTGTTACCCGAAAGCATCTCCTGAATGAATTGCCAAGTCCAAGTCTCAAGCATTCTTCATCATTGCCTTTAAGTACAAATACGCCATACTTGCCGAATTCATTTATGTCAAGCCTGTTTCCTACACTATTTCTAAGACAACTCAATGCAATCAATGAATTATTAGTAACATTCTTTTGGTTATTGAAGATCACTACCAAGATCTTAACGACATTTGCTGCGGTGTCAGTATCAACTTTTGATCCAACTCTAACTAAGATTATTTATGCCTAAAAAATAGTCTTGAAAATCTTTACTTCTTTGCTGACCAAATGTTCCTGGATTAAATTTTTTTTCTATAATCTTAAGATTAGATATCAAGAGTTGATATAGCTCATTTTTTAAGCTTGTGTCTGCATTTTCACATTTAGTATGTAAAGTTGAAAAACTAGCTTCTGAGAGATTTGTTTGATTTTAATAATAATCTGTTTTTTAGGCATTGGTTTTTGGATACATTAAATTAATCATATATTAAAAACATGACTTGTATAGCTTAATTAATCCTTGATTTGAACTTTTACCAATTTACCTATTTATTATTGTATTTTATCGATATTATTTAAAGCTATAAATAAACTTCATGAAATCGAATTTATTCACAATAATTCAAACACAAATAACATTCCAGTGACAAGAGACTTCATGCAACTATAAATAAAAGGATTTGAATATGCACATTTATCAATGAAAATCATAAAATGAGGGGAGATCCAAAAACTATATATCGTCATTCAAAATCTTCGATACTAAAGTAAAATAATTTATAGAGATATAATTATTTTTATGGCATGACTTTATTAAAGTTATGCATAGAATCTTAGAATATGAAACAATAGGTTGAGGGAACAGTCTTTAACAAATAAATTAAATTAATGATAAATAATAACATGAGAACTGAGGAAGCAACATTAATAATGGCTAGTATATTTTAAATAGATATGCAGACAGCAATTAGCATATCAATAATGGGAAATATATTAATTTGTATACTTTTAAGACAATTATAAAAATAAGGGTAAATGATTAGAGTATAAAGAGACAATTCAATAGTTGAGATAAAACATTTGAGATTTATTATTGTAAATGTTTTATCTAAAAATAAAAAATAAAATTGTATTAAAATTTAATTAACAATAATTATAAAATAATAAGCAAAATATAACAAAGAATAGTTGGAAAGCTTATAAAAGATAATTTTACAATTATTAATGACTCTCAATAATTCTTATTAATTTATCGATATTTATTTTGAGAGCAAAGTCTGAAATATTTTTGACTTAGTTTGTTCAATGAATTGAATTTAAATTTGTAAAATAAATTATCTGAAAAGTTTGGATAAAGTGTCAAATGAATACTTCTAAGAAAATTGGAGTGAAAGTTTAGTTGGGAGAAAATTGCTGGAGCTAAAGATACCCAAGATACAATAATAATTGGAACGATCGACTTGAAGATCAGCTTTGTTTTCAAAATAATCAGCAAAGGAATGCAATAATTGCTAGCTGTTTTCGCTAGACTTAAGAGTTAAAAACCACCAAAGATTAAGGCCACAACAGTTATTTTAGAAGATATTTTAAGTCAGTTATAATTCAAGGATATTATATACTCCTTAACATTTTATTAAAACGTTTAAAATTTTAAGTATTATTGATAATAATAAAAGTGATTAACAAACTATAATTAATAGTCGAAATTTATATTAATATTTATATTTTTAATATTTGGAAATTGTAAGTGACCTTACTAATTAATCGATTCAAATTGTTTTATCTCTTGAGTTTCTTATGAAACTCTTTTCAAAACTCAATTGTATCAGATTTTCTTTTTGTATGGACAAGCTTCTCTTAAATAAAGAATCTATTTAAGTTATCCTTTTACATGTGCTTCTTAACTTATGTTGAAAAGATACAAGATTTCTTACAAGTTGTACTTTAGAACTTATCATCCACTTTATCATTCTAGAGATAGATCTTGTCATTGCCAGATAATATCTCTCTAAGGTCTCTCTTCAAGTTCTATTCGGTTGCGAAGAAATTCTAGAAGTCCTAGCATTAAAAAGTTTTATCTTTTTACTAATGGCGTTTTTTTACTTCTTTAACATCTTCAATTATTTATAAGTAGACATAAAATCGAACGTTTAGCAGCTTAATTTTAATTAAAATTGAAAAGTACTTATAGTTATAGTTAAATAAAATGATTTCATTAAAATGCTTAAGCTTCTGCCTTTTAAAACGTTGAAACTTTATGACTGATCTTAAAATTAAAATATATTTTTTATTTATTAATATTTAAATATATTTAAAAAATAGAAGGTTGAAGATATTTCTGCCTTATCTTCATCTTTTCCAACAGTTAAAAATTATATGGCATGGTTTTTTATAATTATTTAAATTTCAATCTCTGTGCTCTGCTTTTTGTTCTTTATTTCAAGGAAAAAAACCTTTGATAAAAACTCTAGAGCACTAAACTCTGGGTCCCTTTCAATATAGATGATTTTTGGCAATTTAGTTTAGCCGAAGTTTGAATATAATTATCCTGTAGTAAGAGAGACTGATTTACAATTTAAGTTAGCCGCCATGATTAAAATTCAAATTTAAATTTATACTATTAAGCTCCAATAACCTCTCTAGCTATTATTATTATTATTATTTAATGCCTTACAGAAATTAATACTGGGGATTAAACCAACCAGATAACTCTCAAGCTATAATATTAATTATGTATAGTAGTTGGCACTGCAAAAACAATGGTTTGAATTAAGATATCATATTTATGCTAAGAAATTACAAGAATATTTATAATTTCATCCTAAATAATTTTGATTTTGGGACCAACAACAAAAAGAAATTCAGGTTGGTACTGTTACCAATTATGTTTTAAATCAGATTGGAACTTTTAAATTAAAGCCTCATTAGTATTTAAAACTGGGCACTAATTAAGATTTGGGACAATAAATTGATATCAATTATAATTAAATGGATTAAGTCAATACTATTAAAATTTGAGCAAATTTAGTACTAATCTAATGAAACTAAATTGATAAAAATGGAGCTCATTTTCTGAAGTTTGTTGCAGTTTCTACAAGCTTTCTCGACGTATCTAAACGAGGTTGACCTCCTCTAGACCTATATTTAATTGTAAGATTTTAAGCAATAGGATCTGCTGTGGTCTATAAAATAAAATTTGAAATTCCTTAACAGGAGAAGGAACAAAGATGGAATCTATAAGCACAGCAATGTAATGAAAAGAGGTAGAGGCAATAGAAAATATCATTAATTTTAGAAGCATTGAAAATCTCTATAGATACCTTACTAATCATAGTAATATTGTAGGAATACAATCAAAATTAGGAAATTAATTTAAATTAGAGACAGTTAAAGATGGCCAATTTAAACGATATTGAGCTCATTCGATAGAGAATTCAAAATTAGCTGGACTTTATTACTGGCAATACTATTTTATACATCTCTGTAGCGAGATAACTCGACTTTAATTAGATGCCTCTAAATTCAATAAATTATACCCTCACATTAAAGTCAAGTCATTTCGCTTCAAAGATGCGATAAAATAGTATCGCCAATAATAAAGTACAGCTAATTTTGAATTCTCTATCGAATGAGCCCAAAATCGTTCAAATTAGCCATCTTTAACCTCCTCTAATTTAATTAATTAATTATTAATTTAATTTATATTAATTTCACAATTTTGATTGTATTCCAACAATAATGAAACAAATTCTTAAACAAGTACTCTTAGGTATTACAATAATGTAAGGTAACAAAATATAGTTTTTAAAAGCTATACTCGACGATGAAAAGAAAGCTTAAAAAAAAATTAGATAAAATTGATTGAAATATCATACTAACCAGAAATTTCTGTCACTAAAATTACAAGGATGCAATGAAAGATGAATAGTTGGTTGTTTATCTTTCTACCAAAAAATAACTTTCTAAAAAACCTCCAGAGAGGAGTTTTTTCTTTGATGTTTTTGGTACTTTAAGAAAGAGTTAACTCAGAGAAATCATAAAGGAATATGACAAGAATCGCAACTCTATTTCTCCTGAAGATTAAAATAAGTAAGGTAAAATAATTAATAAGAGAGTCTGTCTCACTGAGCTTCAGAAAAAGCATTTCCTCACTAGTAAGCTTTGATCTATTATTTTACATATAAAACCTGGAACTAATATTAATTTTAAGTAGCGCATGCTAAAGTTCACAACAAAAAAAGTAATAGACTATTCATTAAGTGAGCAAGAATCTTTATAAAGAGTTTTAAAAGCCATATGAAATTAAAATGTTGCTAGTGTTAACTCTAAGAAAAGTATATGTATAATAGTTAAGAGCAAGAAGAAAAGAAATATAAGATAAGCCAAATCCTTTTAAGAGTCCGTTAATTATGTGAAATTATTCATTCATTTATGTCTAAAACATATTGATAAACATACATTCATTCTTTATTTGCACATACTGCTGTCTAATATATATATATATATATATATATATATGTATTTAAATCACTATATAGATAGGTAATACATGCATTAAGTGATAGAGCAGTAGTTTCTTTTTGTGAGTCATTATTACCCTCAGGTAAAATTCAATTCCATTAAATTGTGGGATATAAGGAACGTTATAAACAAGATTTATTCTTATCTCTTTATATGCTTTGAGTCACAGAGGTAGTCAATATGAACCTGCGAGATCATTTATTTTTTTGTTGGATGTTTTCAAGAGCCATTGTTAAAATGTTAAACACCTAATAAGAAGTGATACCTAACAGTTGAGGCAGTCTTGCATAGGAACTTTGTTATAGTTGCATAATTCAGTACTGGTTTGACTTTGTCTATATTAATACTCGTACCATAACGAACATTAAACAGTAAATCTAAATATTTCTCATCTACTAACATCAATAAGATCTCAACTATACCCTACAAATTAAGTCACCCAAACTACTAATTAAGGAGTTTTGGAAGTTTATAATCAACATCATCATCATCAATAGTTTAAAAATTGGGCGAGTAAATCGGGAAATTCTTTTTATAAATTCTCTCATAACTTTCATACTTAAATTTTTTGGAACCATCATTTCATTATCTAAATCTTTTTTACGCATTTTTTTAAATGCCGGTATAAAACCCCAAGAGAAAAGTTTTTAAATAAAGAAATTGGTATAAAATTATCAATATCATAAATTTAAAATCTTAAGTAATTAAAAAACTGGTTTTTACCATAACCTTTTTAAAAATAATTAGGTTCATTTTTAGAACCTGTATTTTTGTTATATCTACAAAATATTACTTATAATATATATAATTATTATTTTTTTAATTTTACCTTTGTGTTTTATTATTAAATTAGAAAGTTATAAGGATAGGGTGACCCACAGGGGCCCGAGGCTGGAGACTTTCTAATAGAGCTTTCTACTACACTAAGGCCTGCTGAGGGTAGGCAGGGGGTTGCTAGGTTCACTTCATTAGGGGCCAGTCGGCGGGGTTCAATCTGTCAGATCCTAAACTCCTCGAGTTGTCTGCACGCTAAGGATTTCCCTGCATTGGATGAGCTTCCTGGCGTGAGTTCAGCTTCCTAGGTAATAGGGAGCAGGATGAAGGTGGTGCTCAACCTTCAAAAGTGAGACGATGAGAACCATAGAAGCCAACGATAATGATTTTCCTCCCACACCAGGTCGGGTTAATGAGGCTACCACAGCGAAAGGACAGAGACTACTATCTCAGCAGCGGTGGAACCTGGTAAGAGTTTTCTCCAGACTCCCCTTGATTGTTTACAAGAAGCATATCTTTGCGAGCTCTGCGGGGCTCTGTCTCGTATGCATCTCGGTACAGGGAGAAGTGGGATGGGGGCGAGGTGGTTTTTTGGAGTTTTTCTAGTTCACGAATTGCCACGTCATTGATTGCCACGTCAACTCACTTCAGATACGTCTACGTCACGACTAAAATTGATGGTTTGATTTTAGTATTAAAACAGTGAATTGTTAAATAATTTAATATGAGTTTAACTCGTTAATCATTATCACCTTTGTGTTTTGGTATTCATTTATCCCTGAATTAATTACACCATTAAAAACAAAAACTTTTAATTAGCTTAGATAATTGAAATTCATTGATATTTTTTAGTTCTCTTTTTTTGCGAATTCCTCTTAATTTTGATTTTAATTTTTTATAATGAATTAAAGGAATTCAAAGTAAATATCACAGTTAGTAATAATTCCACTTATATTTTTTTTCTGAAAAAAGATATTTTAAGAGAGAAATATAAAATAAAAAAGAAGAAATCAATCAAATTCTTGATGGTAGCAAGCCTAGTCAAAAATTCAAATCAGACAGTTTAAATTTTATTGTAATTAAGGAGAGAGATTTAAAGATTAAAATAGTTAATTTACTTAAATTTATTCATTTATCATGCAAATTACAGCTATCAATTTTACTAAAGGTATTATCAATAGGGTTTTTTCTTTCATTTTTTCTCCAAATTTTAAAATTATTTAATTTTTTATAATTTTTTTTTAAATTAGTGAAACTTTATTTGTAAAACATCACCTGAGCGATATTAAAGTTTGATTCTTTAATTGTATTCAAAGAAAATTCGAAAATTTTGCTCATATTTTTGCTTGTCTTTTTGTATCTGAGAGCAAAAGATTTATCCTTGAAGTCATTTAGCTTCATAAAAACGTATTCTTAATTCCTTGAAATCTATAAATAGAAATATTAAATTCAATATTTAAACTGTTATAACTAATATCTCGGAAGAGGAGTAAAAATAATTATTATTGCTTATAATTTGTTTTAATTTTATCGAAAATTTTATTTTTCAATGAGTTAATATAAGATCAAATCCTAAAGTTACAAGAAACTCATTTGACTTATTTATATAAAAGTCTAACTAAAATTCTCATCCAATTTAATAACTCAATTCGGCAGTTTTGAATTATAAAAAACTTTTTATCATTCTAAGCTTATTATTGTAAAAGTATCAAATTTATTGTTTAAAACAATTTAAACTTAGGTTTTTGATTACTATATAAAAAAAACATCTATTTAAAATTTATGAATTAATGTTTCTATAAGAAGAAAATCAAAACATCACATTACTTTAGATTATTTATTTTTATCAAATTCTTTGATTTATTTTTTTAAAAAAAATATATTAAAATCATTTTTTAATCATTTTATATATTTGAATGCCATCTTTTTATGCATGCTAAAATTTTGACTGCTCATAAAAATTATATACTTTTTAAATTGACTATTTTCAGTTAATTTACAATTTTTATTGGTTTAACTTAATTTAATCAAAAAATAGAATATCTTCCTTTCCTTAATACTAATCGATAAATTTATTTATAAAAATAGAAAAAATAAAATTATAAATTATAGTTCAATATAAACTATAAGTAAAATATGTCAAAGAGCCAGTTGTAGATAAAAAATTATTTATCAATTTTTATATATAATAAATTGCACTTTATTATTATCACGCTTTCTAACTTAGTAGCAATTTATAGAATTTTAAGATCAAAATTGATTTTTGGAAAAAATATGAAAATAGTTAAATTCCAGATTTAGATTTATTATTTTATCGATTAAAAATTTCACTATTCAAATTGGCTATAGTATCAGAAATTAAAACAATTCTACAAGGAAAATTTAAATTCATTATAAAGAGATAAGTAAGATTAAAAAACATAAATGAAATATTCTCAAATGGTAAGTAATTTTTATTAGATAACAGTAGTTCTTAAATATATTCATTTAAATTAGTATAATATTTAGTGACTGTAAAATTGTATTTTCCAAGAAAATAGTTCAAGAAATAAAATCCTTATAGCCTTGATAATTAACTTTAATATTGAAGGATTGTTTAGAATTAATACTATTGTATATTTTTATAGCATAACTCAAATAACAAACTCATACCAAATGGATATTGCCTTTGAATCATTAAAAAGACCAGAAATATCTTGCTGATGGCTAAAACTCTAATTAAAAAGGTTGTTTATAAAATTTCTATGATCATAAATCCTTCACATATAAATTGTTTATTCCGTTTTTACTATGAAATATCAATCAATTAAATGAAAATTCATGCTTATTCATTAAATAATTCTTAGTAATAGAAAATAAAATTTAAGAACATTTTTTTAGAAATGATAGTAAAGGACTTAAACAATTAATTATTTTTAACAAGCCTAACAACCCCATTACAGCATAAGTGCAGATTTCCTCAATCTTTATATTAAATTCAATTAAACAATGAATATTTTTAACATTCATTAATGCATAGAGAATAAGATCAGAAATATTCATACAATAATAGTAGAAGGCCAAGAAAGGTGAAGAAAGGAAAACAATAAAAAGAAGATATTCAAGAGAGATTGGGTAATCTTAAATAAAAATAATAATTGTATGTTATTGTTTTTGCAATAAGTATTTCCAGAATTTATGAATTAAATCCTTAAGGAAACACTTATTTTAAATCAATACTGACTCAGACCTTAACTTAAAATTTATAAACCAAGAATAAGAAATATAAAACTAGGAAATGCTTAAAGAGCCTTTATATACTTAAAAATCCATGAATTTCACAGCCATTGACAGCATTTATGAAAAGGACATTTATAGTTTGATGATTGCTTAAAGCATTAATATTGTTGTAACTTTTCCCTCATAATTTTGCTTAATTTCCTTCATTTATTTTGCTGATTTTAAAGTTTTTAATTGAAAGTCTAAATTCATTCATTTTTAAAAGTCTAAATTTCGGAATATGAAGCAACTAAAACTGAATTCATTCTCATTTAATTCTGGAAAATAATATTCCCCTTCTATCTAGGAAACAAGATGGAGATGTTAAGACGTCTAAAATTCCCTGTAAAATTTAAGAAAGAATCAAGTTCCGAATAATTTATGCAATAATTGTACAATAATAATAATGATAATAATTAACTCACATCTAGGTCTCAGAGGACCTTACGACTATATATATGTTAAGGGTCAAGCCCTTTTGTGATTAGGTTAATAATCTTGCCTGGGTTTTCAATCTGGGTCTTCTTTACAGTACTGTTGTCTCAATAGTTTTCTTCTTCTTAGTTGTTCATTTACTATTACAGTCATTGGAGGAGAGGGGAATGCAGAGGAAATATCTCTAAACCAAATACTTGAATATTGTCTACTTTTTATGTCAATCAGTAACTGAGCTGTGTTTTCGCCCATTTGTTTGCTGGGCCGAAAACCTATTTAGACTTTGGAGACAGTGCTCCACAAGTAAGATGAAAATAATCTCATCCATGCGGCTTCCATAATTTTTCTTAGTGCAGATGACATAGCTATTTGTCTGGTCTTCTCTACTAGTCGAGTAAAAGAGTCTTAGATAGTAGCATTAGGTTGCTATCACTAATCCATGATGGATAGTGCTAGTCGCCATTAATCCATTGCTCAATGTAGTACATGAACAGGAGTGCTTTGAAACCTTTACGTAGCCATGTATCACTGATGTTGTCAGGGCCTAAGGCTTTATCTGTAGGAGTTTCTAAGAATATCTGTTTGCATTTTATGTAGGAAAGTATATCTCCAATATACTGTTCCCATATGAAGTTAAGTGAATTTCTGGTCAAGTTTGATATTTCTGATTGGCTTGTAATAGGCGCCAGAACCTTAGTCCTAAATATGGTCCTTGACTTTTTGGAGTAATTCATGTAAATTTGTATCTTAGATGGTTCTGACAATTTTTCCTGACTTCTAGCCAATTCTTCTTTGTATGGCTTTGTTCGCTGCTTTAAGCTTTCCTTGTGCCCAAAGTAATTTAATTTTGTCTACCGCAGATAGGAATATTGAATTTAGTTAGTTGCGGTTAAACTTTTGTGCTTTCAACTATTTTCCACCAAAACATGGTAGTTCATCTGCCATGTTATTGTTGGCCTTGAGTTTTGAGACTCTAGTTCCCAGTTATTTTCGACGTGAAACTTAAACTCTTTGAAAAGCATCAGGTGGTTGAAGGAGAGTGTTTGGTTAATTTGAAGAGGACTGGGAGGTTGTGTGTTGACATCTATTCTTGTTACCTTGTATGTTTGAGACAGGGTGTGAGACACGATAATTGCACAATAATATTTTTATATAGTTTTTTAATACTTTAAAGCTCAATTGAAATATTAAGGGAAGACATATAGAGATATTTCAAAATCTCCTATATTTTGGGTCTTGCTTATAAATGTAAGATATTTATTATAGAAAATATTATATAATATGTGTAGAAAACTTACACTATAATAATGGTTAAGATAACTATAAAGAGGGCGATGATGAACCATAATTTGAGGCTCATCTTGTCATTGATACTGAAACGTAGTTATATTTTAAAATTGCTTCACTAGTCACAGCAAATAATTTAAGTGCTGGGGTTTTATTTTTTTAATTTATTGATTCTTAAAATTGAAAAGGCTGTTGTATAACTTGATTAAAACTCGATGTTCAGTCTTTATTATAGTACCTATAGATAATTTACATATTAATTAGCATTACATTATCTTGAGGTGAGAATGTTTTATAATTAGGATTTCTAAGGAGAATTTATTATTTTTTAATTTCTCTAGCATATAACTATTTACTTTTATTCAAAAACTTTGAAATCCGACTGTATCATTAATTTATTTAAGTTTCTAGATTTATTTAGTGAAAATATGATGGTTTAAAAACAGTAGAAGCTGTTTTAATATATATTGGAAAGGATGACAGAGAATATATTTTCAACAATTTTAATTGTTTAATTCTTATAAAAATATCAAGTAAATTTGAAAAATTAGGGCAGTTAGAATATTAAAAAGAGCTGATTTGTTTTATTTCAGACATAACTCTGTTAAATTTAAATTTTATATTTAATTTTGGCAATATAACCTAATTTGCCTTAAATGTTGTAGAAACTACTAGTAATTATTAATATCTTAATATTCTAAATATTTTGAATAAAATTTTCAGTTTAAATTGAACCTAAATAACCAGGGGAGAAAGGGAAACTTTATATGGGGATGATATCCAGTCGCTCATACTCCTTCTTTACAAGGTTTGACTTGTGTACCTGCAGGTTATCCATGAATATGACTAGTCAACGATCCTTATACTTCTCTTTCAACTGCTGCATGAAAAGAATGAACTAGTCTTACTTAATTGATCCCTTATTAATAATGTAGTCTTCGAGTCCCTTGTCAGTTGATATCGCCAAGAAGCACAAACACTCCGAAGTCATGTCTCTTGTCTGGGAATCTTATATTCTCTCCATAAGGTGCCCAAGCTCTATTGAGGCGAGTTAAGGAAGTGAATACAGTCTCATCAATGAATAAGATCTTCGATCCCAGTTCCAGCTCTCTCATATACTTAGTCTTCATTTCGATTTTCATACTAGCTAGTCTTTGTGGATCGACTAGCTCCACCTCCTTCCTTAGTTGTATACTCTTGAATCTTACTTAAGCGCTCTTGGAAAGTCTCCTCAAGTGAGTGACACTGATTCGCACTTCTGGGAACTACCTGTGGAACATTATACACCTCTCTCTCAAACTCATTCCTGCTTGAGTGTGCAGTGTTTCACTGCTGGTGAGGAAGTTAATATGACTAAGGTTGAATTTAATCTCACGACTAGTCTGAGTCGAGAACCCATTCCTGAAAAATGACTTCGACTACCTGTGCAGCTTGTCAAGAATTGTGTATGAGACACTAAAGAACTTTGCTATTGCACTCAGATTCACCAGTGGTCGTAGATTTGATGTTGGATTTCAGTTGCCATAACGTATGAGTAGGAATGTTTCAAAGTCGATCTGTGGTTTGAGTTTGACTGCTCTCATCTAAATGACTTGAGTTAAGACTAATAATAATAGAATGATTTGAATTTGAAACTAGTCGTATGATAGGTCTGTTGAAATATGATTCGACTTTAATCATTTTAAACTATACTTACCTGCAATGAGTGAATGCAGTTCCAAGTAACCATAAATCACCAATGGTGAAGGGTGTTTATGGTTTGAAGATTCATTAATGTTATTAGTGCTATGGACATTTATAGTCGATTTTACGCAACCTACCTACGACTAAGTCATGATCAGTATACTTACAGGACTAACTAGTCATGCTAGTCTGCACTTAATCGCCTCCTTCAATCATAAGTTTAAGACAAATGATTATAAATGAGGTTGATTAATATAATTAATAGAGAAGATTTAAAATTTAATTTTAGTAATCAAGACTTAATTACAACCACCCAAATGGACAATGGTAAAGGGTAGTTGGATACTCTGACTTTCATGTTGAGACTAATCACGACTACTCTCAATCAACCTTGTCTTAGACTTTAGTCCTTATTAATAGTCGCTTAGTCGCATTTTTGCATTAATGAACTTGCGTCAATTCACTATCAACTCATAGACTAAGCATAAATTGGGGTTTTGGGGTAATGTAAAATTTGAGTTTTATGATTTTATTCAGAATTGTACAAAAATAAAACCCGATTAGGGTTAACCGAAGATCAGATGTGTAAGGTTTTTTAAATTTTGATTAATTATTAAGCGCTGGTTACTAATGTCTAATCCGTTTAATTTTAACCACTACATCTCCCTCGTGCAGAAACTACTCTATGGCTTTATCGTCAGTACATTAGACTGCGCTGTACCGTATCGTGCCTAATCTTGATCGTCCGAGCTACTAGGGCTTTCTTTTTGACGGTGACATTTGGTCCACCGCGATATATTATCCACAAGTCGCAGTATTCGCATCTTCCTCTCTCATAGACAGGAGTATCATAAGTTACATCAGGCGTGTTCAGCCCTTATGGGGCGGACGATCAAGATCAGGCACGATACGGTACAGCGCAGTCTAATGTACTAACGAGAAAGCCATAGTGTGATTTCGGCACGAGGGAGATGTAGTGGTTCAGATTCCACGGCTTAGACATTAGTACCCAACGCCTAATCAAAATTTAAAACAAATTATACATCACATCTTCAGTAAATACTAATCGGGTTTTATTTTGGTACAATTCTCAAAAAATTATAAAACCCAAATTGTACATTGTACTTTACTTGCTTTTTGTGCATTTTTAAGCACTAATACACTAATCTTTATTTGTATTTTGTGTACAAATTTTCTAATTCTACATAGGATTTTTGTTCATTTTATAGGACGATTTTTAAAGGAATTAATTGTACATACAATTGTACATTCATATTGAATCATTAATTTAAAAAACTGTACATTAAATACAATTTATCGAAAATTAAAAACATGACTGTTATATAATAGGATTATGTACTTTTGATTTAAATTTATACCAATTTACCAATTTTTATGTATTTTTTAATATTCGTGTTAATTGTATTGATTTACATTAGCAGATCAACTAGAAACATAAGTATGAGTAAAAATGAATTTAAAAATGCTTGAATTATTGTACTTAATTTACAATAAAATTATTATTTAATAAGTCATTCGAGGGCCACTCTTAAAAATGTGGTGTTCGTGACTGTTAAAGCGTGAAAAGTTTTCAAGAAAATTATGAAGACTCTCACAAAAGAATACAATATGATGTATAAAGTTATAACTAAAACATATGAGATCATTTTAAATGGTTAAAATTTAACAAAAGCAATTATATTATAAAAAGGTGGCTTTAATTTAAAAATTAAATTTATCTGATTTATTTGCTTAAGACTAAAAATTATTTAAATTAAAGAGAAAACTCAATAAAAATGAAAAATAATAATTAGTTTTAATATTGAGGAATAAGCAATTATAGAAATTTTATCATGAGAAATATGCAATATAAAGGAATTCGGCATCATGAACTAATTTTTAGTAATTAATCTATAAATTTTCTTAATGTATTTTTTACAATAAATCCATTTAATATTGTAGGAATACATTTGAATTAGGAAAATTAAATGAAATTTAAATTAATAAATATATAAATGGCAGCTAACTTTCTTGAAATCTAGAAAATATGACACCTTCTCAATAGAGAATATTTCAAATCAGCTGAACTTTACCATTGGTGTTCCTACCCTATCGCATCGTAGACGAGATAAATTGATTTTAATTTTAAATAATTTGTTTATTTTATTTTTATACCAAAATTAAAATCAATTTATCTCGTTTCTACAATGCGATAGGGAAGGACCACCAATGGTAAAGTCCACCTGATTTGAAATATTCTCTATTGAGAAGGTGTCATATTTTCTAGATTTCAAGAAAGTTAACTAGTTCTAATTTAACTATTAATAAATTTAATTTTAACTGATTTTCCAAATTCAAATGTATTCCTACAAAATTATTTGCAATTTTTTTTGGATAATTATTGAGTGATATAATAGGGTCTATGTATATATAAGTGAATAATGTAAATATCCAAATTAAATTTATTGTATACAGTTAAAATTGCATGTATCAGCATCATTACTCATAAATAATTTCTAAATTGAATCCAGACTCGAATATTAAATCAAAAATGTTAATACATCATATATATATATCTGACTATCAATACTTTAAAGTGCAAGCTACAAATTGATAGTTGAGAATGCAGAATTCATTAAAGAAAGTAGCCTATATTTTTTCTTATTAAAGAGGTAAGTTTCTTTATTTAAACTAAAATAATATCCAACAGCAAAATGAATAAACTTTAGGACAATCATTTTCATTATATATTTATATGAAATAATTGCTTCAAGATAAATAATGTGAATCAACAAGTTATTTAATAATATCTAACCCCCTTTAGACACCAAAATTTAAATAATATTGATTTAAATAATTATTATATACTATCCCTCTTACATCGTTTCAATTCTTTATATTATTATAATTCTAAATTTATTGGATAAATATTTTAGAGTTCATTCTCAATATTAATTATTTGTTGTTGAGTAAACTTCATAAAGTACATGACAGTTGAGGAAATACTACCATAATCAATATTTTACTGCAAAAATACTTATTAATATCGGTAGACAGGGAAAGATGCTACCAGCAGTGAATAATTAAGATCCGAGATCCCATATTAACAGTAGAATTAGTAAAAGAACCTCAATGCTTCCTTACCACTCCCTTCACCTCAATAGCAGTATGATAATTGAAATTGTTTCAACCTACAATATTAAAGCAATAGGAGTGATCGAAGTTATGATTATATCAATTATATTCATTAATAGCATCATAAAAACAATATCATTAGTAACATGAATATTTCAACCCTCTAGAACCATTTCAATAAAGGGCAGTAATAGTATAACTATGAAGAGCAAAATTCAGTTAATGCCACGCCATAACGAATTACAATTGCTATGACATTTATGAAACTAAATTAATAGCTGAAGAGTTGTCAAACTTGATTTGAGTTTATTTGAAGATGCAGATTATTTAGATTTCGCTGATTAGATATATTAAGCTTTAGCATTTAATAAATCGCTCTAGGAACAATTAAAAACTTTTGAATCATTAAATATCAATAAACAATTCAAGTATGAATCAACTTTCAATTGGAGCTTTTTCATTTTTAATAGTGGTAGGAATAATAGGAATAATAGTAAAACCCCATTAGTAAAATTTTGATAAAATATGGATGATATATATATATATTAAGATTACAATTAAAAACTATATTTGATTAATTAACTATTTTTTGAATAATAATAAAAAAAAACATATCTAAAGGAGAATTGAACCCTACAGTATGATCTCAAGTTAAACATACAACTATGTGTACATAGGCTTTTTTATTAATTTTTATTAATTAATTTTTATTTTAAATACCTTTAAGAATATTTTCCAAAATTATTCCATAATTGGGGTTTCGTTTGCAAATATTGGCAGGGCAGTTGAGGAAATCATTAAGATTTGAGAAAAAATTCCTTCAGTGAATTTTTTCTAGAATAAAAAAGATTTTTCAATAAAAGTTGAAAATAATATATTCTGATTATAGTTAAGAAAATTAGTGATAAACAATACAAACAAGAATTTTATGACTTATAGGAATTGTTTGAGATAGAAATAGTCTAACTAAGGTTAAATAATGTTAGGGAGATAAAATGTCTACGATTTTTAGTAAATTAATGAATTCAAATAAATCATGTAGTAGACAAGACAAAGCCAAAAACATTAATTATTAATTACTTATGAATGAAATTTATTAATCGTTTTTATAAATCACTTTGATACTATTGATTTTACTCTTTTATCATCACACAACTAAACATCTAAAATTATAATAAACTAAGTTTTAATCAAAACTAGCTTATAGTAGTAATGAATTCAATTAATACAAAAAAGGATATTACAAGGCCATCCTAATTAAAAATAAAACATCATTATTCAACTTTATTATTTCTTCGACAGCTCACCTGATTAAACTTAGCTATGAGTACAACAATAAAATTTATAAAACGAATAAATTTAGATCACTATTATATAGTTTAGTAACTGACACAAATTAAAAATCATAATTTTGCTTATCTTAATTGCGCTGCCATTTAAGCATACTTTTATTGATTAGAATCAATTAACTTGGTGTATAGAAAAAACAGAATGCATTCGATTTGTATCAATGCTTTATTATTTTGTGCTAGACATAGAATCATTAGTTAGAATTCTAGTTGAAATCGTTATATATGGTTTCTGATAATTATATTATTATTACCGATGATATATATATTTATAGATTATTAATTAATCAATAATAACTTTTATATTAACAATTTAAGCTACTCAATTTAAGTAAAGTCAATAATTAAAAATAAATTTGTCTTATTTTATTATTTTTGTGATATTAGCTTAAGTTAAATTACAATAAACTTTAATAATGCAAATACATTGCTATAAATTTTACTAAGATTTTAATGATAGTGTTCTTTAAAAATATTGAGGATTAAAACACAAATATTACTTGCTTTTTTGCGAAATAACAGTGCATTATGCAAATAAATATTCTCAAAAATCGATATAAGCTTTAGTATAATTCTTTTAAGATTTATAATTAATTCCTAACGGATTATAACGATTCCTAAACTTTTTAATATGAAGCTTCCTAATTTTAATTATAATTTTAATGCATTTAAAACCACATTAGTCAATTAAGAACGAAGATTAGGAGATAAGAACAATTAAGTAAAATTAGAATTATTATTGGCTGAATTTATATATGATTAGGCTCCTGATTCACTCTTTTAATAAGCAGATAAAATTCCTAGAGTAAAATCTTTTTGAACTGACTCCATTATTTAGTTTAAATAATTTAAGACGATATTAAGTGTTAAACATTTTAATAAATTTATAAGTTGTAATGTATAAAAAAATTAACAGTTAAAGTAAATGAACTAATAAGCAAAATAGATGAATTTTTTAAAAATAAGTATTTTTATGCTTAAAATTACTGATATTTGAATTGTTAACCAAAATTCTAAAAAATAATCAAAATACTAATATATTAAAATTTATATCTTGTTTAATTAATAATGAATTTTAATTTTCTAAATAAAATTATACTAAGTCTTTATAATAATTATAATGTGATCACATTGAGGTCTCTGGGGACCCCCGATCTATAATATATGTTAATATATAAGGGACTAGCCCTTTTCATTTTAAGTAGTCTGGTCTTCCGTAGATCTTTTTTGTCTTTATTTGGATGTCCAGTTTTCTCTTTCTCTTCCATCTTGAAACTCCTTTCCAGAATTTGTGGTTTACCACCTTTTCTTTATGCGAGTTGATCATGAACATATTAGCGTCTTCCTCTTTCTTAAACTTTAGTTCAATCTTATGAGTGCCGCCCATTTCAACACTGCTTGGTTTAGTTTTAAACATAGACAGCTATTCTAAATGAGGGAATATCTGATGTTAAAGTTGAGGTCGCTTGTATCATTTAGCATCAGCATAGAGTACAATCATGGTGTTGACTCTTGAAGATTATCTGAGGTTAAGGTTAACTTAAGTTAAGTCTCCAATATGGAAATTCTTAAATTCTTCCTTATCAGTTGGATCCAATTCATGCAAGTATTTGTTCTTAGTTCTAGCATAGTACCACTTAAGTTGCTAGATAGCTTATAGGGTTAGGTTTTTAAGAATTCTGTCATCCATTTAATAGTCCGTTTTACTGATAACTCTGAATTAAAATTACAATTAAAGTTTATGATTTAGTAAATGTTTCTATTTAACTTTCTTAATATTTTTCTTTGATTCTTGAGAAAACTGATCAGATGAGAGTATATTGGTCAGACTTTTCTGATGTAATTCGTCATCTATTTTTTGTTGATTTGAAAACTTGTCAATTTGAATCTAGTCAACTTCTTTCATCTCAACATCTTCTTAAATCCCTTAGATAGGGTTTTGTTGGAGCCTTAAGGGTGATCTGAAGATTTATTAACATGTCGAGATTATTTTAGTCCGAGGTTTTCAAGAGATTTTATAGGTAAATTTGCTGCTTAGAAGGTTGAATCTTGTTGAATTTAGGGGTATTTAATAGTGAAAACTAGGGACTAGAGTAGGGCTGCGAATCTTTCTTCTCTAAAGTGGTATTCAAAGTTCTTATTCTTAGTGGCAATAGTGCCCGATTTCCTTTGTTTAATTATATCTTTAAATTTTTAAGATTAAGACAAAGAGTAGGTTCAAGTGAGACTAGTAGGCATTAAGACACTTGACTTGTGAATTTTGAAGTTCTTCCTAAGTTTGAGGTAAGGTTTCGTCAAGGACTTAGTCTGTGGTATCTCTGCATCTTTGTAAGAGAGTAAAGAAGCTCATTTCTTTAATGTTGACTTCATCTATAGCTTTCTTGATATTAAGTATCAAGTCTGTTTTGTTCTTCATGATTGTTGGAAGTGAAGGCCATCTCATATTGTTTCTTTAAAGTTGGATATTATCAAGCTTAACATTAGATGTAGGTGGAAGTGGTGGGTTCTGAGGCTACTTTTTAGCAGAGCTCTCAATTTGAAAGATGCTTTTTGTCTTGATCTTTCGGTTATTTTGTTAATCCGTTCCACTATCTTCATAGAAGAGTTAGTTATAACCTTTTTTGTACTTGATTGTAAGTTATTTAAAGCTTTATTGTATTTTTATACGACTCATGTACAGTCCTAATTTCTATTAACTTTTTAAGTTAATAATTCTAAGTCTTTATAGATTTATAATTTATTCATTAGTTCTTAATAAGATTCCTGATTTATTATAAAGATAATTTATAATTCACAAACTTCTTAAATTAAAGACTATTTAGATCAATATTTTTTTGTTTTTTTGAAATAGTTAAAATCTATAAAGAATTTTAAAAAAGTTAATAAAGAGACAAAGGAATCAAATTTAATTTGATGATTATAATATAAATATACTTAAAATTTAATTTATGTACATTATCATAGCAATTAATGTATTTTATAAAGAAAAATCTTTAAAATAATAATTAGAAATTGTTAAGTTTATGAAGAACACTGTATATTAGATTTATTATATATTATTAAGCTTCATCGTCAACTTTTGTAAATTTGCCGATGAAGCTAAAATAATATTATAATTAAACAGAAATACCATTAGAATTTCATAAAAAATCGAAAGAATGATTGGTTTATTTAATAGAGACAATTAATAGGCCAAGAATTATTAATTTACGCCAATAATAATTATATTTTAATTTAATTGTTCTTATCTCCCAATCTTTGTTCTTAATTGACTAATGGGGTTTTATTATTAAGGCTGAATTTTTTAAGTGTAAGATAAATTTTAGATTAATCAACAATTTTGAATTCAGGACTTAAAAATATCAAATAAGGGAATATATAGAGATTTGATAGTAAATGTAGATGCAAATATTTCTAAAAGTATTTATTGAAATTTTACAAGATATTCTGAATGTGTAGAATCAGCGCATATGCGCTGAATTTTATTTAGCGCAGACTGCGCTGAATTAAATCGAGGCACGGCAGACTATTTTAAGGTCAAATACCCATTCTTAATTCAAAATGTCCCTATGGACATAGGGAGATTTAATTATTAATTTCTTAATTAATAATATTTTTTTTAGTAGTATTATTTTAATTTTTAATATAAAATTAAATATTTTAACCTTAATAAAATTTCTTATTATAGAAATCACATTAGTGATGACTTTTAAATTTAATAAATTGCCAAAAATTAAAATAATACTACTAAAAAAAATATTATTAATTAAGAAATTAATAATTAAATCTCCCTATGTCCATAGGGACATTTTGAATTAAGAATGGATTTGACCTTAAAAACTTCTGCCGTGCCTCGATTTAATTCAGCGCTGCATGCGCTAAATAAAAATCAGCGCATATGCGCTGATTCTACACATTCAGAATATCTTGTAAAGGGGGGGGGGGGAAGTTTCCTGCCCAGACTTATGATAAAAAAAAATTTTCAGGGAAGTTTCCTGGCAAGAAAATAAATTTTCTTTTTAATCTTAATTAATTCTTACAACAACTATCAACCAACTTCCGGACTAATTTCATTGTTATAAATACAGTTATTTATATATATATCACATTTAATTTACTATTCAATTACTCAATATCTCTATTAACTTTTCTTCTAAGCACCATCCAAGTATGCTTTCATTTCTTCTGAATACTAGTTCGTCAACAAATTCTTGTGCATGTTAAGCGGGAATCGATCCACTATATATATTTCTTAGGTATTTAAGGTGATTCCAGGTGTTTTCAATCCTATTAGTTGTGATTTGAACTCCAGGTACTTATCTTCCCACTCTTCCTCTGTAACCTCCTCTTGCTTAATGAATGTAAGTTCCATGCTAGTAGCCATTATTTCTCAGGAAACCATATCCTCTCCAACCATCTGTAATAATTGTACTACCCTCTGCAACATACTATCTTATTATGTTTCTTAGTGTCTATTCATTCCTGTTATTCACACATTAGACTACTGTTTCCTTGCTATCTCTCCCAAATAATCCTATAGCCCATACTTATCTGTCTTTTCTTCTTCTCCTCCTTTAATTTGAAAGAGGCCAGTGAGTAAAGAGAGATTCGTCAATTTCAACAACTTCAAGGTTTAATTGTAATATTGAATAGTACTAATTTTGCATCCAATCTGAGATTCTATTTCTCAACTCATATAGTATTGCTCTAATGGAACGAATTGACATTAGATTGTCTTCGTCAATTGTTTACCTAAGGATGTTATATATTTAAGTAGCATTGTGCCCCTCGATAAAGTAGACAAAGATTATTCTTGCAAGTACAATTATTGGAGTTTTTGAAAACAACCCAAATATAGAATCTTTTCTAATACTTACCTTTATGTTACATTTCCAGCATTTAAATTCTTCACCATCGACTCTTGTTTAATTTTTATATATTATCATAAGGTTCCAGCATTTTTGACAAATCTCTGATGATATCAGTAAATTTCTATCTCTTAACCATTAAATTGTTCTCTCTGTGTTCATAGTTATACCAATTATTGTATCCAATTGTTATTGGAATCCTTACTCAATCATTCTTATTCTTTACATACCTATATTATGTTAGACAACGTATAAAACTATAATTTCTTTAACCTAATAAAGCAAGTATATAGTAACCCTTTAAATATTTATGGGTCATAAAATTTCAAAAATATTTTATAAAAAAAAATCATTAAAATTATATATAAAAATTTACTTGCCAGGAAACTTCCCCCCCCCCCTTGTAAAATTTCAATAAATACTTTTAGAAATATTTGCATCTACATTTACTATCAAATCTCTATATATTCCCTTATTTGATATTTTAAGTCCTGAATTCAAATTTAAATATTGGAAATTGTTGATTAATCATTTATCCTACACTTATAAAATTAAGGCTTATCTTAAATGATAAGGATTTTCCACCCACACAGGGTTAGGGTACTTAAGCTACCACAGCGAAAGGATAGGGACTACATTCCCAACTGAAGTGGGACCGTAATCGATTTTCACCATTCCTGCCACCAATTGGACCTCATTCGAGCTCTGTTAGGCTCTGTCAATTAGTGACATCTTGATTTTTGGGGAAAGTGATGTGGTAACGAGGCATTTTATTCGGAGTTTCTATATTTCATGACCTCCACCTCAACTTACCCAGATACGTCTACGTCACGATCAAGATTGATGGTTTGATTTTATTATTAAATAGTGAATATTTTTAATTTAATTTGAGATAACTCTTTTACTACTAACTACTATTATCTTAAATAATAAATGTTAATCAATATTTATAAAAATAGTATAAAAGTCCAAATAATATAAGCATTGTATTAGCATTTAACGATGTCATTAAATTACATTTTTCAACTTAAAAGATTCTATTGTTTGAGAAAAATTATTGAGGTTTATTATTAATCAAGTATAATTGAAATGAGGAGATTGTTATAAAAGAATAAAAAATGAAATCAATTAGGATTATGTTCTAATCAAATTGTATCTACTAAAATCAAACTGTCGAGATTTTGAAAAAAGATTAAGTATGTATTTATTTAACTTTAATTAACTAATTAACTATCTAAAATTAGAATTTTTTATTTTTACTTTTCAAATCATTTCTATTTTAGGGCATCGATCTGTTGTTGATGTAATAGTCTTGAAGTTTCTTGAACAAAATTTATGAGATATCTTCAGGGTATCTTCCTCAAAAAATTAAGAGTGAGGAGAATGTGGAGAGTGAGGAGTTTGACAACAGCAGTCACAGTAGCAGTAGTAGCATCAACATCAGTAATAATATCAAAATCAAGCATTATTAGGAGTCTGGTTGAAATTCTAGAGAATTTCAAAATTTTACATCACTGATTTTTTCATAGTTTTCATCAACATCATCTTCAATATAAGGTCTTACAACTAAGAATTTAAGAAAAACTAGATGTTTTAGAAAAAATCCAAGACTCCTAATATTGCTTGATTTTGATATTATTACTGATGTTTATGCTATTATTACTGTTATTGTTGATGTTTAACTCCACACTCTCCACACTTTTTTGTTGAAGAGGAAGATATCTTGAAGATACTCTGATGATATGATGAAGATATCCAAGAAAAATTGATGAAAAAACTTAAAGATTTACTACAGTAACAACTTTATCCATGCTCTCAAGTAGAAATAAATCATAAAAGTTGGAAAAAACAAAAATTCCATTTTTAGATAGTTGATTAATTAATTACAGTTTAATAAGAATCTACTCAAACTTAATTAAAATTAGTGACTCACTGATCTTAACTCATGTATATTGATATGAAAATAATTTTATTTGATCTCTTTTTTTATTAATTTTTAACAGTCTCCTCATTTTAATTATACTCGCTTAATAGTCAAAATCACGATCAGAAAATCCTCTCAAGTTTGTTTTCCGACCAGCCTGCACGAGCATTGAAGAGTGACCTGGATACAGCGAACAAAACACTGGAGCTGAGAGCTGGCCTTGACAAACTGAAGGTGCTGCCCTATCACGAAGACTACCTGAACAGGATCGACGAGGAGTTCCACAAGGAGGCGATGATCGCTCTCGATTAGGCTTGTTCGGGAATAAAATCCTCACGCTTTGGACTATTTTGGCAGACCTTTCAGAATACTGTGGAGAAAGACCTGGCCACGAAGGCCATCAAGTAAGACCAAAACGATCTCAAGAAGAAGGTGGGAGGGCTCATGAAACAGAGAAGAAACACCATCATTCAACGATTGACCAAGGACTTGGTCTTGCTAATGCAGAGCTCCCACCACATCCCCCTGAAGTTCATGCAGAGATTCAAGACCGCTCTCACCAAGGATACCGTGGAGTCGTCGTCGAAGTTCAGACCTAAGGAAGGAGAATGCAAGAAGATCAAAGACTTGGACAGTAAGAGGGTGGAACACCTTAAGACTCTGAGAGTGAATTAAGAAATTGTGAAGTGAAGTAATGAGTATTTAGTTTAAATCATTTAGTATTCATTTAATTTCTATAGTTTACCAAATCTTGTAAATAACAGCTTTGGGGTTTTATATATAAATAGTTACAATGATAAATTTATAGTTTTAGCCCAGCATATGTTAAATTACTAAACACAAGACTTTTTTTAAATGATTAAATTTATTTATGTACTATTATAATATATATTTTACTGTTCTTATATATAAGTCTCTATCAAACAATAAATTAAGGAATCCTTGTGATTCCAAATAAAATTATTTATAAAAATTTAGATATATTTATGTTTATATCTCTAAAAATAATAAAGCATATCTATATTTAAAATAAATAATTTATATCCACTAGACATTCTTATCTTAAGCTTTTGAGAATCTTGATAATTTTAAGAATGAATTCTAAAAATCTTAAAAGTGGTAACGAAAATCAATAAAGTATCGATGAAGAAGTTTTTTATGTGATAATATAATATAATATAAAAAGGCTGTAGAAATTGGATAATAGTTAAAATCGCCAGAGAGTAGGGTGCAGTGGAGGTGTATGACTCAAGAAAGAAAGTGGGAAGCTTGGCGTTGATTCAGAAATACCAGGAACAGATCAACATGATAGTAGTGGAGATAACGAGGAAGGCTTACAGAGGTGACAAGATTTTCATCAAACCAAGTTACAGATTCAGAAGACTGTGGAGTGATGGCAATACTAATAATAAACCACCTAGCCTTGGAACTTGTTGGAGAACTTATCTTCCAGAACTTTGCCAAGGATTGGACAAGCATGCTAAAATACTATCTGATGCTAAACCTTGAGGTATGTTTCATGAAACTGAAGATTGGGAAATCGGGTATTACGGTCGAAGAAAAAACGATGGAGACAATCAGATAGAGAAGGAACGAAACGCTATGGTAGATACAGCTTGAAGAGAACGGAACTCAAAATACGAACATAACTCACAGGCCGACGAATGGGATGAGTTAGTTCTGAAGAATGGAAAAGAGATGCAAATGGAACTTATCCGAGAAGAGTAAGAGGAGAGATTCAGCGAAATAATCGAGGGAGGATCTGAGGTCGAAGAATACCTATTCACACGGACAATATAAGTTGGGGAAATGACGGAGAAATCAGCAGGAGGAGTTGACAAATCAAAACTAATCTAAACAACACCCAAGAATTAACATAAGAATTTAGGGAACACAGTAGGAAAGACGCGAGAACTAAGAGATGTGAGGAAAAGAAGATGCTAGAATTTACGGGATGAACAGTCAACAAAACCTGAATGAGGAAGAAGGTACAGCTTAACAAGAGGAGAGAAGATGAGGGTACAAATCGTAAAGAATTAATTTCGCTATTTATACAGCACTGTTTAGTAATTGTGCATTTAATTTTACTTTTAACTATTATCTATCTATATAATTTAATAAAAGCAATAAAATTAAAAAAGCTTTTATAATAAACTATATATTATTATCTGTTCTGACATATCCACCCCCAATAAAAAAATTTAACCCGCCCCCCTCCCCCTCCTATTATAATTTTTTAATTTTTATGAAAAACATATTCTAAGGCTTTAAATCATGCTCTTTTGTATACTTCGATCTTAAGTCACTATGAAAAATATAAAACATCATAAATATTTTCCAATAAAAAATTTGCCCATTAGCAACTATTTGTTATTAATTATTATTCACTACGTCCGCCGAAATCTTATGATACATTCTCCCATAGGAAAATAATCCAATGCAATTTATTTTTGAGTAAAATTATTTTTTTTTAAATTATTTCTATTGATTAACTTCCACAATTTTAATTAAAAATAATTTTATAGTAATTTAAAAAAAAAAATTATATAAATATATAAAACAAGTAAATGGAGAATTAAAGTTATTTCATTGTTTAAAATCTTTCAATATAAATATAATTTGCTATTGTAAATTCATAAAAGACAAATAAAATTAAAATAAGGAAGTAAAGAGAATTTTTTCAATCAGGATTGTAATACAAATTTTGAAATACTTAATTACATAATCTATAATATTATATAAAAATCTAGATTTATTGAGATTCGAACTCAAAACAATGGGTATAAGCCCTTACTCCTAAACAATCTAAACTTATGTTTAATATTTGATCTTTATTAATTATATTATGTTATAAATACCAATTTTAACTTAATATTCAATGAAAATTCATCAAGTTGTTAATTGCAACATAATTTCAAAGGAAAGCTTGATATTAGAGATATTTTGCTATAGAGTAATTGCTAAATAAACTTAAGGGTTTCTAGAATTTTTATGAAAAAAACAAAGAATGCATTTTAGAAATGAGAAATAATAAAATCTCGTAAAATAATTTGGGGTTAGAAGCTATATATATAGGAGTGCTAAAAATAAATAGGTTGGATTCTAAAAAATAGAAATGTTTTAAATAATGATTATATAAATGAATTTAATTTATTGTAGGTTAATAAAATTTCTAAACCCAACTTTCAAAATAATAAATTAAAGATTATTTGTATTTATTTGTGACTTTATATAAACTATTTTTTTTCTAAAAAATTTCTCTTTAGGTTTTAAATTGTTTTAATTATCAATTAAATTATTTTAAATAAAAATTATTAACAAAAGTAAAAAATTGATCATTCTACTTTTTTAAAAAATGTCAAATGAAGATGATTTAAGAGATAAAAAATATTTTTAATTAAAATTGTGGAAGTTAATCAATAGAAATAATTAAAAAAAAAATAATGTTACTCAAAAATAAATTGCATTTGGATTGTTTTCCTATGGGAGCATGAATCATAAGATTTCGGCGGACGTAGTGAAAAATAATTAATAACAAATAGTTGCTAATGGGCAATTTTTTTTATTGGAAAATATTTATGATGTTTTATATTTTTAATAGTGACTTAAGATCGAAGTATACAAAAAGAGCATGATTTAAAGCCTAAGATTATGTTTTTCATAAAAATTGAAAAAATTATTATAGGAGGGGAGGGTCAAATTTTTTTATGGAGGGGGGTGGGTCTGGTCAGAACAATTATCCTTTCTAATGTCTCATAGTAAATAAAATGTTGATTTTTTACCTTAACTTAATGCTTCTATATTTAACTTCAATTAATTATATATTATTATACTAATCTCCCATTAGTGAAATTACAACAGTTGAAGCAGACTAAAGCTTTTGGGCCCCTCCAGAAACAACTCTTTTTCACAATATTCCTACGATAATCTTCAAAATGTTTCTTAAAATCCTAATGAAATCAATCAGGTTCTTAACAGATTCAGAAAGTTGTTCTTTTAGCCATTTTAAGATGATTTTTTCCCACAAAATTGAATTCAGAAGTCATTTTTGGCACCCAAAAAATCTATTATAAATTGCTTCTAATTTTAGATACAATTCTTGAATACTGATTTTTAATGGAGTCTTCATTCTCTATTTAGTTTAAAAAAGGAAAGTGACAAGGATAACTTTGGTTCGCTTCGACAGCTGTAAATGATTCAAAATAATTAATATAATTACATATAGTTATATTAAACTCTAATTAAACAATAAATTATATATGCAATTAATCTGTGAACTTAAAAATACCTACTCTTAAAAATGTGGAGGAAATGGAGAGTCATTTCTGATGTCTAACTTTCTTTATAATTTTTGAATAATGGGGAAGTATATCAAAGCCGCGATTCTAATTGCCAATAAGCCCTTATCTGGAGATTTATTTTGTTAATGCTATTTGAGTGTAATGAATGACGGAACTGGGCAGTTAAATCTTCACGTGGGAACTTCAAGCTATCAGATAACTGCAATAAATATTCAGAGATATACCTCCTATTAGCAATTAAGTTATAGGTAGACAAGACGACAAAAATTATATTTTATAGGGGCAATATGTTGGGAATTTTTGGGAACCGGTATAATTTTTTAAGCAAGATAGACGATGGATCAACTAATAAACAAAAGATAATGCTTATCACATGTATTAGTAATATCATTAAAGTTATTTAAAATTTGTTATATCTATAATATTTCTATGTTTGTGAACAGATTTACTGTGCCAAGTATAGTTAATTTAATATAACACTATTTATTATTAACAATTGGTCTCTAATTTTAATTATATTACTGAAGATGGAGATCGGTATAAGTTTATATCCTATTCTAATGAATATCAGTATCAGTTAGAAGCATTATATTCAGGAAACTCAGTCTTTATAAGAAAAGTTTAAAGATTTCAATAATTTCATTAAAGTTTATCTAATTAAATATTAGATAGTTTTTGAGGGAGAGGATGGCAAGACATCATAAAAATATTTTATGCTTCTGTTCTAAAAGTGATATGATAGCTTATCTCAATTAAGACTGAAAGAATTATTGAAAAAAATAAAGTATATGTGGATACAGATCACCAGAAGTTGGTAATGCGAGGATTTAATTTTTTTATCAAAAGATTGCTTGGCAGGTGAGAGAGAGTATGTTATTGTGCTAAACATTTCTTGTTACTCATAACTTACTGTTGAAAAGTCATTAATCAAACTCAAGAAGTAATTATGGTATGCATTAATTATAAGTGATGAATCAGTAAAACGAGAGACGATAGTCGAAAGCATTAAAATCATTGCGATCGAGAGAGATTGTGTAGATTATTGTGAGGAGTCAATTGATGGTGGTGAGGAATAAAAAGCCATAGAAAAACAATACATAGTATATAATTTATGATTTTTTCTTCAGAGTAAGTTGCATAATATACGAAATTTATTTAAAAAAATTAAAGTTCACTCATTAATCATATCTAATCATTGATTCTCAAATCAGTAAAAATAATATTTTTTACATTGATAGTCAGGCCTTGTTTTTTAATAAAGTTACATACAGCATAATACAAAACTTTATGTTAAAATTGTTATAATTGTTAAAGCTAATAAATTATAAAAAAAATAAACGAAATTATTAATATCATAAAATAGATGTAAATGATCATAAAATAAATTTTAAAGTAAAAATACTATAAATAACTTTAACTAACCCTATTTATATAAAACTGATAAAATATAAAACCGTTGTCATAAATTTATGTAATATTCATGATTCCAAAAATCACAAAAGACTATAATTAATTCTGATTAATGTATTATTTCTCTGGATATAGACTCTTTAATCAAGCATATAAATTATTTAAATCCACAAAATGTTAATAATAGAGGTTAAGAACATTTTTCTTTTAGCAAATAAAAATTAAAAAATTTTAAGGTATATCATAAAACTTTAAGATAATAAATTATTTGGGAAAAGTATCCTGCACTCGTGATTGTTTCCTGCACTTTTTTTATATGTAAAATTTCATAAATTTAACAATAAAATTTTTTTTACAACCCATCAATTTTAAGATATTTTTTATATCAAATACGAACTTCTTGAAAATATAGTGTTTTACATTATCTAATATTATATACCATTGAAAGAATTAATTAGAATTTTATCAACAAATTGATAAAATATTTGGAATTCCTTGAGTACAGAAAGGTCAATATTATGGTTGAGATACAGAAATCTATTAATATCATATGGAATCTATATAGTGGATAGATTTCATCCTTGCTTGGATGGTGATTAGATTACATGTTAATAATCATATTGATCTATTGAAGAATAGATATAGTAATAAATATATTAAAAAATTAGTAAAAAATTTGGTTGATAAAAATCAAATTCTAAAAATGAAAAAAAATTTTGTGCAGGAATCTAACCTAAAAATTTATTTTAATTATAAACCGGTGCAGGAAACTTTCCCCCCCCCCCCCAATTATTTTAATACTTCATAAGGAAACCCTCAATTCCATTGCTTTAACTATAACAAATAAATTATTTTATATGTATTTTTACTAATATTCGGAATATTCTTTCACTTATAATATGTGGTTTTTATAAAAAAAATAAAATATATATTAATATCCTACTTAATTTAAGTAGAAAAAAGGTCTTTTAAAATTATTTTAACTTTTAAATATAAAAATGGCTTTAATTTTAATCAGCATATAAAACAGGGAATTCATGACCTGCCTAATGATATATTTGACTTGATTCAGAATAGTTGCAAGAGAGTGAGCATAGATAAGACAATAGTTTGTGCGAGAGAAGGAATAATGAATGTTTATAAATTTGCGCTAGACTTAAATGAATAAATAACTTCACATGTAATATGAAGTCTTAAAAGGGAAAACTTTATTTTATATTGAAAAATAATTAAGCATTAAAGTATTAGTATTTACAAAGAAATAGAGCAACATGAAAAATTTTTCAAATATCTAAAAATACTAATATTAATTCATTGATGGTAGTTTTACTATGGTTTTATCTGTTATTTTGTCACAAAAGTTTCTGTCAACTATTTCAAAGAGTGCAACTTTTTGTTGAAAAATAATTATCTTTGATATGGTTTTTTGTAATTTACAAATTTTTTTGAGTGACTGACCTGTACCATCTGCTTATCAATTTCTGTATTTTAAAATATAATTAATTAATTCCATTTGATCTTATCAAATTCACATAATAAATTATGAATATATATGTTTAAGAGAAAATAAGATAAATGAATGTAGATAGATTGATATTTAGTTCTCACTGTAGCTTGAGCTATTGTCTTTATGTCTCCTCCCCTGTATTTCCATAATCGCATTGATATTTACCAATTCTTGTTGAAACATAGCAAAACATTCCCATTTTACAATTCTCCTTCTTGGTGTCACTATAAAATGCGACTCTGTTGCTGCTGTTAGAAGAATAGCTCCAGCTTGATTTAAGAGTGCCATGGCCAAGATCTTTAGAGATCAGGAATCTCCATTTTAATTGAAAGAGTACTTATGTTTTTATAAAGTTAATAAAATAAAAAAATATAAAGTCTTAGTAAAAACTTTGAATAATATTAATAGGTTTAATTTATAAGGAAATTTAAAAAGAGATTTCTTTATTAATTTTAAGATTATATTTTTTTAAATAACTTTTTAAAAACATTAGTATTTTTAAGCAATTAAAATGGAGATTCCTGATCTCTAAGGATCTTGGCTATGGCACTCTTGAACCAAGCTGTAGTAGTTCTTCTAAAAGCGGCAACTTCGTCGCAGCTTTTAGTGACACCAAGAGAGAGACTTGTCGAATGAGAATGCTTTGTTATATATCAGCAAGAATTGATAAACATCAGTGTAATGATGGAAATACAGGGGGAGGAGACATTTAGACAATAGCTAAAGCTACAGTTCGTCCTAAATATTAATATATCTTCATCAATTTATACTCTTAAAACACTTAAATTGCTTTAGTATGTTATTTTTTATTGAAATTTATATTGAGAGTTAGGTTACAATTTCTTTTTTGTGAGTCTCTTAATTTTTCACATAAATCTTTTAGATTTTATAATGCTTGTATATTTCCTACCTCTTAAATCTTATTTTATGCTATATCATCCAATGAATAAATTATAAATTAAGTCTAAAGGCTTATTATCTTTATAGCACATAAATCCAACAACAAATAGCGAAGCTCTACATTTGTCTTATCTTTTTCGAAGTTTTGATTTTACTAAAGTTTTTATTTCAATTTGCTATTTCTGCCAATTAAATTCCTTCTTATATTTATTTGAATAAGAATTATTTAATCATTTTGGTTAACAAATCTCAGTATTAATTTCCGTACTGCATTAAATAATAAAATTAATTAAATCAATTCTCTTTCATATAAATTCATATAGGATTATTGATACACTTAAAAATTGAAATTTATCAACAATTAAGAAGACAATTTTATTAACTTCAATATAGGTTAGATTATTTTCCAATAGATGCAATTCGTTTATGTTCACTAGTTATCATTTATATATCATAGCATAAAAATTTTTTTTTTAACTTATGTTAATATTTCATACAAGTCAAGTAAGTTGTACTTTCCTTATATTATTATTGCATATTCTAACTTTAATATTTATTTTTTTGTTAATATTTGAATTTTATTTATTTTCTTCGCCTGACAATCTTTTAAATAATTGTCAGGCCCCCATTTTTTTTTAATGGTTTTAAGTATAATCAGTACCAATGATTTTAAATTTATTCTTTGATTTTTAATATAATTGCTTTTCTTATTATTGTATTTTTTACTATTAGTTTCCTTTTCAGTATTGTTAATTCCTTTTGGTTTTAGATAAAGTCCAATATATCTCTTAATTACTTTTGGAACCTAATATCTAAAATTACCTCGCCTGACAATTATTTAAAAGATTGTCAGACCTGACAATTATTTTAAAGGTTGTCAGGCCAGATCAATAATTTACAGACTTATAGACTTCTTAACAACAGCATCTTGACATATTTCTTAGAATTCACAATTCCTGATTGAAAATATTTTAATTTTCAACAAAGTTCAACTAGCTTCAACAAAAGGCATTGGTAAGTATAAGAATCTGAACAAGAAAGACTTTATTTAACTTGACTTTTATGAAATGCATCGACAATTGTTTTGATTTATCAGATTTAATTTTATGAACAAAATTAATTGAATAGTGGATTAACTTTTATTTTGGTAAGGAAAGTTGAATTCCCATTTTTACTAAAAGATTAAAATATAATTATTTAATTATTTGTATATAGTTTTATTAGTTAGTAATTTCATATTTCTCTCGAATATAGCTTAAATTTCTAAATTTAAAATGTTCATATTTTAATTGAATTTTTTTAAAGGCACCAACAATACATTTTTTTATTCCAGCATAATTATTTATTTAACAATCACTTTTTGCTGTAACTTGACAATAATTTTTGTTTAATAGCTACTATAAATATTAATATCTTTTTTGATTATTAAATTAAAAGTTAATTGTTAAGCAGGGCAATGGATCCTATCTAGTCGAGCTTTCTTCTACATTAAGGCTTATTGTAGGGTGTCAAGTTTCCCTCATTTGGGGATAGTAGGTGGAGCTAAATCAGTTAACAAGATGCTCTTCGAGCTTGTTAGCTCTAAAATTTTCCGGCATAAAAAAGCTCATTTGGCTTGAATTTGGCGTCCAAAGTATTAGGGAGCAACATGAAGGTGGTGCTCAGCCTTTAAAAGTTTAAAAAGATAAATCAATGATAAGATATCTCCTTCAACAGTAAGGAAGAGTACTGAAGCTACCTCAGCTAAAAGACATAAAGTAAACTACATTCATTAGAAATCAAATTGAATGGATCATTGTTTTAATGAGATGATATTGTTATATAAATCATATAATTAAATTAAAAATTTACTAATAATATTATTACAACAAGCGAAAAAATGTTCAAGCTTAAAAATTTCATTGATAATTGTCCGCCTTCTTTATTTATATTAGCTATTAATATAGAAAATCTATTTTATAACAATATTTAATTACTTTTTAAATTTATAATTAATCAATTACTACTTTTAAGGATCCAAAAAGATAAGTATTCATTTGGAATATTTAACGATTATGATTATGTTTTTATAAAGATACTAATGAACCCTATGTAATCTCCAATTTCACAAATAAATTTTATCAATGTAAAAACATAGCCAGACAATAATCAGAAATTAATGTCAGAGCATTGACATTAATTATCAATTAGTGTCAGGCCGATCACAAATTATTAATTATTGTCCGACGAAATTATACATAGATTAATTAAATCCATTATTTTTTTGATAATTGAAGTTAAAATATTATTTATTTTCAATTAAAAACATGTAATATTTAGAAACATTAGTAGAACATGTAATGTTCTGTCTATATTTTTTATACTTAATTATTCTCAGCATAAGCAGATTGGTGAAATATTCTCACCATTCCTCTTATGAAGTCGAACTCCGCGAGCTCTGTCTGAGTATACGTGATTTACAGCTCTAATTGATAGTAGCTCTTTTCTATTAAAAATACCCTCCATAATAATGAACTAAATTAAAATTAAAAGCACATAATAGAAGATTTTTTTTATAATTATCTAGATAATTTACTTCAATAAATATTACTTTCGATATAATAAAGAAAGGACTGTCTGAGCATGTATAATTCTCAATGATACTTTCGTTTAATAAATAGATTACTTTAATTAACATATTAAGGGAGTTTAAAAATTATATATGGTTTGACAGTGTAAAAATATTTCTTCTAATATTTTAAAAATGACTAAAGCTCCTTTACTTAGGAAAGAGATCAAAGATTCTCAGATGAGCCTAGAAAATAAAAATAATGATCATATTTATTGAGAGTTGAAAGAAGATTATTTAGTATGTTCAATCAGATATAAAAATTGATTTGAGTGAGAAATTAAAATAATTTAAATAATAAAAATCTAGTCGCTTAATAGAAAATTACTAACACAAAGAGAGGAATTTTATTGAAATACCACTAATCCTTATGGAATTTTTGACAAGATTGATAAGTATCTCCTCAAACAAGAACTTTGTGAAATTGCATATCATTTTAACTATGTTATATTAAAATACATTTAGGCACAATATGATGCTTATATGATTCTTAACTGTGAATTCATTATATAATATATAATGACATAGAATTTGCTTAATAGCGATAATTAAATATTGAAATTGATTAATTAAACTTTCACTTTTGGAATAACAATTTCAGAAATAATTACTAAACGATTTTCAAAATACAAATAAAGCAACTGCATTTCCTTTAAAGCACCAACAACAATTTCTGGATTAATATTTTTCATACTAAATTTGCAACTCTTTTTGAAGGTTTCGGCTTATAAAAAGCAAAAATATAATATGCAAATTAAACTTTATTAATGAAAAAAGATAGTCTCTTTGGTTAACATAAAAAATAAGATTCATTTTTAATACACATATGCTTCAAATGTGATATTTACACGATTGGTTATGATTCGTTAGTAAAATTAAAATTATTAAGATTAGTATGATGCCAAGAAATCAAATAAAAAGGATTGCAAAATTACAGTTGCTTTAGGATACTTAAAATTAAAGCAAGAAGAGCAAAAGAAATATAGAATTTATCAAATAAGCATAAATAAATTTAGAAGATGGTGGGTTAACTTCCACATAAACTAAATCAAATTAAATAAAATATTAAAATGATTCATTACATTATAAATCAGTAAATTTCCTTCACAGACTTAAGGGGATACCAAAATATAAGAATGATGTCGACTAAATTCATTGTACTTTAATTAGAACTCCAAGAATAATTAAACTTTTACTTAAATATAAAATATATTAAATATGATTCGAAATTACAATATTATAATATCCAAAATTAACATAAATTTTTAATTATAAATGTATTGATTATACCAAAATGATGCCTCCCTTTATTATATTTTAAAATATTAACGAATCTTTAGATAAGTTTTCATATATCACATTTAAACATCAAGAATCCAATAATCATAAAAATATGACCTCCAACAACTGCTTCTTCAAAGTCTAAAATTATAACAGCTTCAACCTGTACTTTTGAGAAAACCACTAATTTCAAAGTTAATAAAAAAAAACTCTGATCTACTTCTATTTGCGAGAGCCGGAGTTTAAACTTGAAAATAAAAAAAATTAATTGGATTCAACTTGTACTATAATAAAATGTACAGATAAAATTTAAGGCAAATGCCCATTTTTATGTAGCAAGATTTGTTCATACAAAAATGAATTAACTTTTATTATAGATTGTAAGACAACTTAAACAAAATAAGTAAAATATAGATACAGATAAATAAAAAATAAATTCACACAAAGTAAATATACAAGAGCCATTTAGAAGGAAAAAATATATTTTAGTAAAAATAGCTAACTTTTTTATTAGTTTTAGCAAATCATAGAAAAATACAGGTATTTATTAAATAATTATAATTATATATTAACTCAAAGTCATTAAAAGTTCATATATCCACAATATGTATATAACTTGCTAAAAATTCCATTTTTGCGATTTATTCCTCTTGATTTATTTATTCTCTAAGTTCATTTTTTTAATTCTCACTCTATGCTCTCATCTGTCTTTATCACTTGTTATTTCCTCTCAAAGGTTTACACTGAACATCTTCTTAATATTTTAATAGTATCAATTTTTCTCAAATCCTCTAATCTTGTCGTCCAAAAAAATAATGTTTACTACCATTTCTGCGTGGGTTCTGTTGTGAGATTAATGATTTAAAATCAAATAATTTTAACATATTACTGTTTAAAACTAAAATTAAACCATCAATTTTAGTCGTGACGGAGACGTATCTGAGTGAGTTGAGGTGGCAAACTTCCGTGACGTGGCAGTCATATAGTAGAAAACTCCGAAAAACCATTCTCGCTATTACCTAGTCTTCACCGAAAATCAAGATGTCACCACAGTTTGTACCTGGGGACAGAGCTTGTGAGATCCATCTGAGCAACAGAAGATGGAAAAAATCGCTTACCAGACCCACCGCTGCTGGGAAACGTTATCCCTATACTTCGCTTTGTGGTAACTTCAGCACCCTAACCCGGTGTGGGGGAAAAATCCTTTTCAGTGGCTTCTATGGTTTCCGTCTACTCACTTTCGAATGAAGAGCGTACCTTCATCCTGCTCACTATAACCTAAGAAACTGAAATCAATACAGGTAACTAAACTATGCATGGAAATCCTTAGCGTGCAGACGACTCGATGAATATGGGATCTGACAGATTGAACCAAGCAGACAAGTCCCTCTTGAGTTGCGCCCAACAACCCCTAACATACCCTTAGTAGACATTAGTGTAGTATAAAGCTCTATTAAAAAGTCTCCAGCCTCGAGCCAGTGTAAATCACGTCATGGAAATTCATGAGATGACCTGGAATTAAGCAAATCCACTAAATTTGGGCTCCTGAGCAAGAGTGTGACACTGGAACACCAGATATATAGTCATTTTCAAAAGTTATAGGGGGGTCATTTTGTCCATTTTTGGGTTTTCAAAAATTTGTCCAGGGCCGAACCTTTCCCCGGCAAAATACAACTTCCATTTTATATTTCCCAAAAACACCCGAATATATTGATTCTGGTCATTTAGACCTCGCTGAACACGAATATAAAATCAGAATTGATTTATCTTCAAAATCCGCAAAGATATAAAGGAAATAAGCAATTTTAAGCAATTTCCTTATATAGCCCTTAGCCCTTCATTTTTGCGTTTTTGAGGACCTCAAAAGATGGTCACGGAAATTCATGAGATGACCTGGAATTAAGCAAATCCACTAAATTTGGGCTCCTGAGCAAGAGTGTGACACTGGAACACCAGATATATAGTCATTTTCAAAAGTTATAGGGGGGTCATTTTGTCCATTTTTGGGTTTTCAAAAATTTGTCCAGGGCCGAACCTTTCCCCGGCAAAATACAACTTCCATTTTATATTTCCCAAAAACACCCGAATATAATGATTCTGGTCATTTAGACCTCGCTGAACACGAATATAAAATCAGAATTGATTTATCTTCAAAATCCGCAAAGATATAAAGGAAATAAGCAATTTTAAGCAATTTCCTTATATAGCCCTTAGCCCTTCATTTTTGCGTATTTGAGGACCTCAAAAGATGGTCACGGAAATTCATGAGATGACCTGGAATTAAGCAAATCCACTAAATTTGGGCTCCTGAGCAAGAGTGTGACACTGGAACACCAGATATATAGTCATTTTCAAAAGTTATAGGGGGGTCATTTTGTCCATTTTTGGGTTTTCAAAAATTTGTCCAGGGCCGAACCTTCCCCCGGCAAAATACAACTTCCATTTTATATTTCCAAACACCCGAATATAATGATTCTGGTCATTTAGACCTCGCTGAACACGAATATAAAATCAGAATTAATTTATCTTCAAAACCCGCAAAGATATAAAGGAAATAAGCAATTTTAAGCAATTTCCTTATATAACCCTTAGCCCTTCATTTTTGCGTTTATGAGGAACTCAAAAGATGGTCACGGAAATTCATGAGATGACCTGGAATTAAGCAAATCCACTAAATTTGGGCTCCTGAACAAGAGTGTGACACCGGAACACCAGATATATAGGCATTTTCAAAAGTAATAGGGGGGTCATTTTGTCCATTTTGGGTTTTCAAAAATTTGTCCAGGGCCGAACCTTTCCCCGGCAAAATCAACTTCCAATTTATATTTCCCAAAAACACCGAATATATTGATTCTGGTCATTTAGACCTCGCTGAACACGAATATAAAATCAGAATTGATTTATCTTCAAAACCCGCAAAGATATAAAGGAAATAAGCAATTTTAAGCAATTTCCTTATATAACCCTTAGCCCTTCATTTTTGCGTATTTGAGGACCTCAAAAGATGGTCACGGAAATTCATGAGATGACCTGGAATTAAACAAATCCACTAAATTGGCTCCTGAGCAAGAGAGTGACACTGGAACACAAGATATATAGGCATTTTCAAAAGTTATAGGGGGGTCATTTTGTCCATTTTTCGGTTTTCAAAAACTTGTCCAGGGCCGAACCTTTCCCCACCAAAATACAACTTCCATTTATATTACCCAAAAACACCCGAATATAATGATTCTGGTCATTTAGACCTCGCTGAACACGAATATAAAATCAAAATTGATTTATCTTCAAAACCCGCAAAGATATAAAGGAAATAAGCAATTTTAAGCAATTTCCTTATATAACCCTTAGCCCTTCATTTTTGCGTATTTGAGGACCTCAAAAGATGGTCACGGAAATTCATGAGATGACCTGGAATTAAACAAATCCACTAAATTTGGGCTCCTGAGCAAGAGTGTGACACTGGAACACCAGATATATAGTCATTTTCAAAAGTTATAGGGGGCTCATTTTGTCCATTTTTGGGTTTTCAAAAATTTGTCCAGGGCCGAACCTTTCCCCGGCAAAATACAACTTCCATTCCATATTTCCCAAAAACACCCGAATATAATGATTCTGGTCATTTAGACCTCGCTGAACACGAATATAAAATCAGAATTGATTTATCTTCAAAACCCGCAAAGATATAAAGGAAATAAGCAATTTTAAGCAATTTCCTTATATAACCCTTAGCCCTTCATTTTTGCGTATTTGAGGACCTCAAAAGATGGTCACGGAAATTCATGAGATGACCTGGAATTAAACAAATCCACTAAATTTGGGCTCCTGAGCAAGAGTGTAACACTGGAACACCAGATATATAGTCATTTTCAAAAGTTATAGGGGGTCATTTTGTCCATTTTTGCGTTTTCAAAAAATTGTCCAGGGCAGAACCTTTCCCCGGCAAAATACAACTTCCATATATATTTCCCAAAAACACCCGAATATAATGATTCTGGTCATTTAGACCTCGCTGAACACGAATATAAAATCAGAATTGATTTATCTTCAAAACCCGCAAAGATATAAAGGAAATAAGCAATTTTAAGCAATTTCCTTATATACCCTTAGCCCTTCATTTTTGCGTATTTGAGGACCTCAAAAGATGGTCACGGAAATTCATGAGATGACCTGGAATTAAACAAATCCACTAAATTGGGCTCCTGAGCAAGAGTGTGACACTGGAACACCAGATATATAGTCATTTTAAAAAGTTATAGGGGGGACATTTTTCATTTTTGGATTTTCAAAAATTCGCCCAGGGCCGAACCTTTCCCCGCCAAAACACAACTTCCAATTTATATTTCCCAAAAACACCCGAAAATAAAAATTCTGGTCATTTAGACCTCGCTGAACACGAATATAAAATCAGAATTGATTTATCTTCAAAACGCGCAAAGATATAAAGGAAATAAGCAATTTCAAGCAATTTCCTTATATAACCCTTAGCTCTTCATTTTTGGCTTTTTGAGGAACTCAGAAGGTGGTCACGGAAATTCATGAGATGACCTGGAATTAAGCAAATCCACTAAATTTGGGCTCCTGAGCAAGAGTGTGATACTGGAACACAAGATATATAGTCATTTTCAAATGTTATAGGGGGATCATTTTGTCAATTTTTGCGTTTTCAAAAATTTGTCCAGGGCCGAACCTTTCCCCGGCAAAATACAACTTGCATTTTATATTTCCCAAAAACACCCGAATATAATGATTCTGGTCATTTAGACCTCGCTGAACACAAATATAAAATTAGAATTGACTTATCTTCAAAACCCGCAAAGATAAAAGCAAAATAAGCAATTTTAGCAATTTTCTTATATAACCCTTAGCCCTTCATTTTTGGGTTTTTGAGGACCTCAAAAGATGGTCACGGAAATTCATGAAGGTGACCTGGAATTAAGCAAATCCACTAAATTTGGGCTCCTGAGCAAGAGTGTGACAATAGAACACCAAATATATAGTCATTTGCAAAAGTTATAGGGGGATCATTTTGTCCATTTTTGGGTTTTCAAAAATTTGTCCAGGGCCGAACCTTTCCCCGGCAAAATACAACTTCCATTTTAAATTTTCCAAAAACACCCGAATATATTGATTCTGGTCATTTAGACCTCGCTGAACACGAATATAAAATCAGAATTGATTTATCTTCAAAATCCGCAAAGATATAAAGGAAATAAGCAATTTTAAGCAATTTCCTTATATAGCCCTTAGCCCTTCATTTTTGCGTTTTTGAGGACCTCAAAAGATGGTCACGGAAATTCATGAGATGACCTGGAATTAAGCAAATCCACTAAATTTGCTCATCTACAAGTTGTGACACTGGAACACCAGATATATAGTCATTTTCAAAAGTTATAGGGGGGTCATTTTGTCCATTTTTGGGTTTTCAAAAATTAGTCCAGGGCCGAATCTTTCCCCGGCAAAATACAACTTCCATTTTATATTTCCCCAAAACACCCGAATATAATGATTCTTGTCATTAAGACCTCGCTGAACACGAATATAAAATCAGAATTGATTTATCTTCAAAACGCGCAAAGATATAAAGGAAATAAGCAATTTTAAGCAATTTCCTTATATAACCCTTAGCCCTTCATTTTTGCGTATTTGAGGACCTCAAAAGATGGTCACGGAAATTCATGAGATGACCTGGAATTAAACAAATCCACTAAATTTTGGCTCCTGAGCAAGAGTGTGACACTGGAACACCAGATATATAGTCATTTTCAAAAGTTATAGGGGGGTCATTTTGTCCATTTTTGGGTTTTCAAAAATTAGTCCAGGGCCGAATCTTTCCCCGGCAAAATACAACTTCCATTTTATATTTCCCCAAAACACCCGAATATATTGATTCTGGTCATTTAGACCTCGCTGAACACGAATATAAAATCAGAATTGATTTATCTTCAAAATCCGCAAAGATATAAAGGAAATAAGCAATTTTAAGCAATTTCCTTATATAGCCCTTAGCCCTTCATTTTTGCGTTTTTGAGGACCTCAAAAGATGGTCACGGAAATTCATGAGATGACCTGGAATTAAGCAAATCCACTAAATTTGGGCTCCTGATCAAGAGTGTGACACTGGAACACCAGATATATAGTCATTTTCAAAAGTTATAGGGTGGTCATTTTGTCAATTTTTGTGTTTTTCAAAAATTTGTCCAAGGCCGAACCTTTCCCAGGCAAAATACAACTTTCATTTTATATTTCCCAAAAACACCCGAATATAATAATTCTGGTCATTTAAACCTCGCTGAACACGAATATAAAATCAGAATTGATTTATCTTCAAAATCCGCAAAGATATAAAGGAAATAAGCAATTTTAAGCAATTTCCTTATATAGCCCTTAGCCCTTCATTTTTGCGTTTTTGAGGACCTCAAAAGATGGTCACGGAAATTCATGAGATGACCTGGAATTAAGCAAATCCACTAAATTTGGCTCCTGAGCAAGAGTGTGACACTGGAACACCAGATATATAGCCATTTTCAAAAGTTTAAGGGGGGTCATTTTGTCCATTTTTGGGTTTTCAAAAATTTGTCCAGGGCCGAACCTTTCCCCGGCAAAATACAACTTCCATTTTATATTTCACAAAAACACGCCCGAATATATTGATTCTGGTCATTTAGACCTCGCTGAACACGAATATAAAATCAGAATTGATTTATCTTCAAAATCCGCAAAGATATAAAGGAAATAAGCAATTTTAAGCAATTTCCTTATATAGCCCTTAGCCCTTCATTTTTGCGTTTTTGAGGACCTCAAAAGATGGTCACGGAAATTCATGAGATGACCTGGAATTAAGCAAATCCACTAAATTTGGGCTCCTGAGCAAGAGTGTGACACTGGAACACCAGATATATAGCCATTTTCAAAAGTTTAAGGGGGGTCATTTTGTCCATTTTTGGGTTTTCAAAAATTTGTCCAGGGCCGAACCTTTCCCCGGCAAAATACAACTTCCATTTTATATTTCACAAAAACACCCGAATATATTGATTCTGGTCATTTAGACCTCGCTGAACACGAATATAAAATCAGAATTGATTTATCTTCAAAATCCGCAAAGATATAAAGGAAATAAGCAATTTTAAGCAATTTCCTTATATAGCCCTTAGCCCTTCATTTTTGCGTTTTTGAGGACCTCAAAAGATGGTCACGGAAATTCATGAGATGACCTGGAATTAAGCAAATCCACTAAATTTGGGCTCCTGAGCAAGAGTGTGACACTGGAACACCAGATATATAGTCATTTTCAAAAGTTATAGGGGGTCATTTTGTCCATTTTTGGGTTTTCAAAAATTTGTCCAGGACCGAACCCTTCCCCGGCAAAATACAATTTGCAATTTATATTTCCCAAAAACACCCGAATATAATGATTCTGGTCATTTAGACCTCGCTGAACACGAATATAAAATCAGAATTGATAAATCTTCAAAACGCGCAAAGATATAAAGGAAATAAGCAATTTTAAGCAATTTCCTTATATAACCCTTAGCCCTTCATTTTTGCGTATTTGAGGACCTCAAAAGATGGTCACGGAAATTCATGAGATGACCTGGAATTAAGCAAATCCACTAAATTTGGGCTCCTGAGCAAGAGTGTAACACTGGAACACCAGATATATAGTCATTTTCAAATGTTATTGGCGGGTCATTTTGTCAATTTTTGCGTTTTCAAAAATTTGTCAAGGGCCGAACCTTTCCCGGCAAAATACAACTTCCATTTTATATTTCCCAAAAACACCGAATATAATGATTCTGGTCGTTTAGACCTCGCTGAACACGAAAATAAAATCAGAACTGATTTATCTTCAAAACGCGCAAAGATAATAAAGGAAATAAGCAATTTTAAGCAATTTCCTTATATAACCCTTAGCCCTTCATTTTTGCGTATTTGAGGACCTCAAAAGATGGTCACGGAAATTCATGAGATGACCTGGAATTAAACAAATCCACTAAATTTTGGCTCCTGAGCAAGAGTGTGACACTGGAACACCAGATATATAGTCATTTTCAAAAGTTATAGGGGGGTCATTTTGTCCATTTTTGGGTTTTCAAAAATTGTGTCCAGGGCCGAACCTTTCCTCGGCAAAATCAACTTGCAATTTATATTTCCCAAAAACACCCGAAATAATGATTCTGGTCATTTAGACTTCGCTGAACACAAATATAAAATCAGAATCGTCTTATCTTCAAAACGCGCAAAGATATAAGCAAAATAAGCAATTTTAGCAATTTTCTTATATAACCCTTAGCCCTTCATTTTTGGGTTTTTGAGGACCTCAAAAGATGGTCACTGAAATTCACGAGATGACCTGGAATTATGCAAATCCACTAAATTTGGACTTCTGAGCAAGAGCGTGACACTGGAACACCAGATATATAGTCATTTTCAAAAGTTATAGGGGGGTCATTTTGTCCATTTTTTGTGTTTTCAAAAATTTGTCCAGGGCCGAACCTTTCCCCGGCAAAATACAACTTCCATTTTATATTTCCCAAAAACACCCGAATATATTGATTCTTGTCATTTAGACCTCGCTGAACACGAATATAAAATCAGAATTGATTTATCTTCAAAACGCGCAAAGATATAAAGGAAATAAGCAATTTCAAGCAATTTCCTTATATAGCCCTTAGCCCTTCATTTTTGGGTTTTTGAGGACCTCAAAAGATGGTCACGGAAATTCATGAGATGACCTGGAATTAAGCAAATCCACTAAACTTGGCCTCCTGAGCAAGAGTGTGACACTGGAACCAGATATATAGTCATTTTCAGAAGTTATAGGGGGCTCATTTTGTCCATTTTTGGGTTTTCAAAAATTTGTCCAGGGCCGAACCTTTCCCCGGCAAAATACAACTTCCATTCCATATTTCCCAAAAACACCCGAATATATTGATTCTGGTCATTTAGACCTCGCTGAACACGAATATAAAATCAGAATTGATTTATCTTCAAAATCCGCAAAGATATAAAGGAAATAAGCAATTTTAAGCAATTTCCTTATATAGCCCTTAGCCCTTCATTTTTGCGTTTTTGAGGACCTCAAAAGATGGTCACGGAAATTCATGAGATGACCTGGAATTAAGCAAATCCACTAAATGGCTCCAGAGCAAGAGTGTGACACTGGAACACCAGATATATAGTCATTTTAAAAAGTTATAGAGGGGTCATTTTGTCCATTTTTGTAGTTTTCAAAAAATTGTCCAGGGCCGAACCTTTCCCCGGCAAAATACAACTTCCATTTTATATTTCCCAAAAACACCCGAATATATTGATTCTGGTCATTTAGACCTCGCTGAACACGAATATAAAATCAGAATTGATTTATCTTCAAAATCCGCAAAGATATAAAGGAAATAAGCAATTTTAAGCAATTTCCTTATATAGCCCTTAGCCCTTCATTTTTGCGTTTTTGAGGACCTCAAAAGATGGTCACGGAAATTCATGAGATGACCTGGAATTAAGCAAATCCACTAAATTTGGGCTCCAGAGCAAGAGTGTGACACTGGAACACCAGATATATAGTCATTTTAAAAAGTTATAGAGGGGTCATTTTGTCCATTTTTGTAGTTTTCAAAAAATTGTCCAGGGCCGAACCTTTCCCCGGCAAAATACAACTTCCATTTTATATTTCCCAAAAACACCCGAATATAATGATTCTGGTCATTTAGACCTCGCTGAACACGAATATGAAATCAGAATTGATTTATCTTCAAAACGCGCAAAGATATAAAGGAAATAAGCAATTTTAAGCAATTTCCTTATATAACCCTTAGCCCTTCATTTTTGCGTATTTGAGGACCTCAAAAGATGGTCACGGAAATTCATGAGATGACCTGGAATTAAACAAATCCACTAAATTTTGGCTCCTGAGCAAGAGTGTGACACTGGAACACCAGATATATAGTCATTTTCAAAAGTTATAGGGGGGTCATTTGTCCATTTTTGGGTTTTCAAAAATTTGTCCAGGGCCGAACCTTTCTCTGGCAAAATAAAACTTCCATTTTATATTTCCCAAAAACTCCCGAATAAAATGACTCTGGTCATTTAGACCTCGCTGAACACGAATATAAAATCAGAATTGATTTATCTTCAAAACGCGCAAAGATATAAAGGAAATAAGCAATTTTAAGCAATTTCCTTATATAACCCTTAGCCCTTCATTTTTGCGTATTTGAGGACCTCAAAAGATGGTCACGGAAATTCATGAGATGACCTGGAATTAAGCAAATCCACTAAATTTGGGCTCCTGAGCAAGAGTGTAACACTGGAACACCAGATATATAGTCATTTTCAAATGTTATTGGCGGGTCATTTTGTCAATTTTTGCGTTTTCAAAAATTTGTCAAGGGCCGAACCTTTCCCGGCAAAATACAACTTCCATTTTATATTTCCCAAAAACACCGAATATAATGATTCTGGTCGTTTAGACCTCGCTGAACACGAAAATAAAATCAGAACTGATTTATCTTCAAAACGCGCAAAGATATAAAGGAAATAAGCAATTTTAAGCAATTTCCTTATATAACCCTTAGCCCTTCATTTTTGCGTATTTGAGGACCTCAAAAGATGGTCACGGAAATTCATCGAAATGACCTGGAATTATGCAAATCCACTAAATTTGGGCTCCTGAGCAAGAGTGTGACACTGGAACACCAGATACATAGTCATTTTCAAAAGTTATGGGGTGGTTATTTTGTCCATTTTTGGGTTTTTCAAAGATTTGTCCAGGGCCGAACCTTTCCAAAGCAAAATACAACTTCCATTTCATATTTCACAAAAACACCCTAATTTAATGATTCTGGTCATTTAGACCTCGCTGAACACGAATATAAAAACAGAATTGATTTATCTTCAAAACGCGCAAAGATATAAGCAAAATAAGCAATTTGCAGCAATTTCCTTATATATCCTTAGCCCTTCATTTTTGGGTTTTTGAGGACATCAATAGATGGTCACGGAAATTCATGAGATGACCTGGAATTAAGCAAATCCACTAAATTTGGGCTCCTGACCAAGAGTGTGACAGTGGAACACCAGATATATAGTCATTTTCAAAAGTTATAGGGGGGTCATTTTGTCCATTTTTGCGTTTTCAAAAATTTGTACAGGGCCGAACCTTTCCCCG
>ARYC01004165.1:0-18952 GCA_000711775.1 Oxytricha trifallax
AGAGAATCTGGTTTCTTATAGAATTTATGAGTCTGTAATTTTTTTGAATGTAGTCAACAAGTCCTTTATTTCGAAAGATTCCGGGTTCGTACCATTGCCAATACTCATGCATTGATTATTGAGCCAGAGCATGTTCTAACTGTGCATCGAATTTTGCAAATTTGGAGCTTAAATGGATAAGTTGGTCTGAACCATAGGCTATTGAGCTTGAGGTTTTTAGCCTTTTTCAATCTGCCGTTTCACGATAAAGTAATTTTTAACGCGCTCTTCGTATTCATTCCTGCCTTCGAAATGAAATTATTGTACAAGTTCAAGCTCAGCCGGGGGGAAGTGCTAAGAGATATCCGCTGATGTAAGCAACATAAATTTGGAGGCTATACTATTGTCTTATAACGAAGTATCCACATCCACTTTAAAATAGGAAAAGTCCTTGTTGAAAGTCGACTAAACATTTTTCATCATAGAAGATGTGGTATAGCCCATGTTTTTCTGGATTTTGTTCATTCTCTGAACCATATCTACAAAGCTCTTAAAATGAGTATCCCTATCAATTGTCAACTTGTACTGATCTTAAACAGAATTTAGTGCTGCCAAATCTTTCAGACTTCCTTAGGTAGCATGTTTAGGTTATTGAACTATACAGTCATAAGCTCTCTTTACAATTTTGAAAGTCTAGGTAAACTGTTGCTGATCTTTACTAGTTAGCCTGTTTAGTTGAACCATAAGAATCATGCTCCAGTAGTCATCACAGAACAGAAGAAATGTTAACAATGTGCCCTCGAACATTATTTTGGATAGGATTTGCCTGCCTTCTGAATCTTGATTTGTGTATGATGGAGTATTTGGAATGCACTTCCTCCCTTTTAGAAAATCTCTTCAAGTTGCTATGGGTTGGTCAGATCAAAGTAGAATTTCATTGGTATAGACACTCTATGAAAAGTGTTTTCAATCGGCTCTTGATTGATGTCGTCCGACATTAGCTGCATTGGTAGAATTTTATAAATTAATTATAATTTAATCGTTGTTTTAACAGATAAGTTAATTAAACTATTATAATAAAACTGTAAATAATGAAAGCAACTCAAAGTAAAAAACTCTCATGCCAATACTCCGACAAGGGTTAATAATCTTAGTAAGAATAATCGCTCACCTCGATCGTCAGCGACGATCATTTCAGCCAGCACTCCTTTGAAAGCATTAAGTAGAGTTGAGTCAAGATTCAAGACAAGCAAATCATAAAGTGGGGACCTGTAATTTTGGGTAAGAATTTCGTTTCAAGTGGTTGCACCAGCTAAGTATTCGTATAATACGGGAGCTCTCCTCAACTCTGGTGAAGTTCCTCCTCAAGTGGATTCTTTATAAGGAGGGTTAATAATTAAGATGCCTTTGGATGGTATAGATTCTTACTTAAAGGACGTGATTGATATCAAGAGTATGCATGACGATGATTCACTGTGTCAATTTCTGGAGCAGTTCTTGAGTCAATTTCGCAATTCAAAGCAGGTTAGTCAAATAAATTAAGATTTAAGAATCATTCTAATATAATGCTAATTTAGAAACCCCAGTCGATTTAAGAAGGATAGTCAGAGCAGTTGATATAAACAGGTTTACTCTCTTTTATACAGAATAGAATGTAGCTAAACCATGAATTACCGAAGGATTGTAATCCATACCTAAAAGCCTCGAGAAGCAAAGCTTGCACATAAGCGACTTGAGATAGTAAGGATGTAAATGGAAGATTAGTTGAAGCCAAAGTAAATTTCTAAGAAGTTGCGAGTGACAGCAGAGTTTGTATCAAAAACTGTTGAGAAGTTTAAGCATGAGTTGAAAACCAAAGTATTGCATCCTTAAGAACCAAAAAAATCTGGCAAGAGGAGGGAGAGAGATAATGAGCAGCTGCGTTGCTGCTGTTGGCGAATGCATTGAAGAAGTTGGGATTTATCAGTGCACTGGAAGAAATATTCATAATTGATTGCAAGAAATGAAGACAAGCTCGCCATCAAAACATCCATTCAAATTGCCTTGCATCTCAACGATTCACAAAATTCTCAAGGAGTAGTTTCATCTGAAGTTTGGCAAGACAGAGGCAGCGAATGTCAAATACAGAGATCCTGCTTATAACAGCAAGCGCTTATGGGTGAGTCGCCTGCTATCATAGTTTCTAAGAGAGAATGCAGTAATTATATCAGTGGATGAAAGCAACTTCAGGTCTGACTACTTGCCTCCTAAGCAGTGGGCACTAAATTAGAATAGTATACTAGGTAAGAGGAAGAATAACAAAACCAGAGTGATTGCAGCCAAGAAGCACAGTAGAATCATAGCTGGTGATAAAGAGTTGCAGTATGGAGGGATGCTGCTTGGAAAGCAGTAGGATCATTTATACTTTTCAGAATCATCGAAAGAGTTGGATGCAATCTCATTTATAAAATCCACTCTTCAACCACCTTAAATAAGTTCATAAAATATTGGACTACAAGATGCTAAAAAGCTTACATAAACAAGCATCCAGCCTTCAACAAGTAAATTAAAGGCAAAGTCGATTTCGAAGCCCCATTCAGGTGCAAGTAGTATGAACCAATAGTGAAAACAATCAATTTTACAGAAATCGAACATATCATCAAGCAGTTCCAAAGTAAGCTACTCATGATTAATTGGTATAGAACAACTCAAGGAAATCAGTCAATCTTTAAACCCCACCTCGCTATACAATGAATCAGTGCATCAATAGCCTAAAGACTTATCTCCTATACCAGAAGTTGAAGATACTCCTTGAAATCAATCAAGCACTTTGAAAAAATTCAGGAATTTGAAGCTGTAGAGCAGTACCAAGAAAATCACTTCTGATGATGAGCAGATAAAAAGGATTCACTCAGACCTCACGCCTTTGATTGATAGAGTGTCAAAACTAAAGTTGTAATCGACATTAAAGAAATCAAGCAGTTCGATGATGGGTTAGAGGCAAAGAGAGGTGATCTAACTAACTCCAAGGAAGTTGTCGCTGTCAGTTTTAAGCAGTTCTAATGTCGATGAAAGTAAGTACAAAAGACTGAAAGTGGTTGTTGATGATAGTTAGCTTAGGATAGTCTATTGTCAAATGAATGAATCGCTGTTTAAAGGAAACTATACTTTCAGTATCAATATGAGATACTCTTGATCATGGTAACTCATAAAAGTGAGAGAGATGCAAGTCGTCTCCTTAACACCTGTAATCATGCAATAATTTCAACAACCATTCTTAAAGAAGATATCCTGAAGATACCTCAAGGATGTATAGCTCCACCCCTCAGGTTGCATGGTTCCACTCAAAGGTTGTATGGCTCCACCCTAAAGTTGTACGACTCCAGGTTGTACGGATCCCGATTGTATGGATCCGGGTTGTATGACTCCAGGTTGCATGGTTCCACCTATAGATTGCATGAATCCATTTACTGCAAATTAAGTGTTACTCTACTTGATCAATCCTGTAATAAGTAGACTTCCATCTAACAACACAATTGACAGTCCAACTCTCGTTATTTAAGCTAATCAACTTTTCTTATAGATGACTTATCTCAAAATCAGAGCCAATTTGAAGAATCCAAGGAGTATAACAAACCCCATTCATAGATGATAAATGAAAGGCAGCTTGACTAACCTTACAAACCAATCTTTCAATATCGACACGAGATGCTTTCCATTTTAGGTAATTATGCTTAGAAAGCCAGGCAGTTGTCAATTGCAAAGCAATTAGTGAAGAGACAATAATATTCTATGGGTTTGATAGCTCCAATCGCAGTTGACAGAGTGGTCTCCACTCAAATTATTGAGGGAGCTTTTGATTCAGTGCTGTTTGAGAACTTTATATATCAGACGCTGAGAAGTATAAGAACTGACAAAGATCTATGCAATAAGAAGGTGGTGCTTTTAATGGATAATGCCATAATTCACAAGTATCTGAGATGCTTGCGACTGCTCGTCGCTTCAAAGTCAACGTACTCTTCAACGCAGAATACTCGCCCTGGCTCAACCCAATCGAATATTTGTTTGCATACATAAAAAAGAACCTCAGGCAGCAGAACATCAACAGCAAATAAGCATACTCTCCTAACAAACTTATAGAGTGCAGCTAGTCAAACGCATCCAAGAAATAATCAAAAACATGAGCGAGGATGATGTTCGAGGACTCTGGGCATTCAGCATTAATAAGTGCATTCATACCCTGAGGTATGGTTTTGTATGAGATTCTACTCAAAAACAAGAATTGCATCATTCATTGAAATTTCTATAAGCGCTTATATCTAATGCATTGTCATTTTTACTGCTTACACTATTACTGCTGCTCTTACTGCTGTTATTAATACTGTACTTAAAATTACTACATAAACATGCACAGAGAGGATCCCATAAAATCGAGGACAGTATTTAATAATCTGCCTAAACTATTATAGAAAGTTTTGACGGTCGGCATAAATTCTGCCATAACTCGCACTCTAATATAGCAAATACATTATGCCACTCAACGGTATACACAGAGGATGTTGAAGCAACTTAAACAAAAAATTGGACAAAGTTAAGGTTCAAATAACAGATAATTTCAAACGAAATAATGAAATGATAGTTCCAATGAGAGCAGGAGATGCAACTGCAGCATCATGCGCTATCCGAAAATTTATCAACCGGAATTCAGGCCAAAAAAAAACTAGCAAATTCGCAACTTCCGCTCGATTTTTTTGACCAGCTGAGATTTGCAGGTACTGCTGCAGTATAGAGCATAATGACGACATAAATTTAAACAAATTTGACCAGCAACAACGATTTTCAAGATTTTTGACCACCCTGCTCCAAAATTGGCTTGGTCACCGCATATTTGTGAAAAGTGACACATGAAACTAAATTAAGAGTAAAAATTGCGATTTTTTGAGATTTTTGCCACTACTCTTGTCATTTCAGTGCAAATCATGAACTCTGGTCACTTTTGGTGTAAATCTCAGCTTTGACCACTATTTTGGACACTTGAGTTAAAATTATGCACTTTGGCCACTTTTTTGACCACTCTGCTTAAATGGGAGAGACAAACATCCAAATTCAGAAATTTTGACCAAAAATAGTAAAGTTGGTCATTTTGACATAAAATACAGAATTTGGTCACTTTAGAGATTTTCCTAATGGTGAATGTCGATTTTGACACACAACCCTAATAAAATTTGCTAATTCAGTCAAAAATATAGCAAAGTGGCTACTTTTCGCATATAAGATAAAACGCATAGTAAAAAATGAGCAGTATTAATTTATATAATTAAATTTGAATTTTAATTTTTGCATTTCCCCGATTCAATTGTATTTTATCAATAATATTAATTGATATACATTATAAATGGAACAGTGTTTTTATTAAGCCTCTCTTAAACTAGCGACGTCTGTGACTTCAAGTTTAAAAGCATTTGTGTAAAAATAATAATTAAAAATTAATTATTTTAATTATTAATATTTATTTATCCTTTTGAAATGCAATATGATATTTTCAAATCGAACTTTGGAGCTCCTGAGGAAGTTCTTGGATTTATTAGAAATAAGGGGACATATTAAACAGTAGAGTTTCAGGAATTTTGATAGGATATAAACAGATTAAAAGCATTATACTAATGAAAGGTCAAGATCCTATATTCCAAAAGAAATATCTTAAGAAAGATTTAATAAACAATAAACTATTCAGAATTTTTGGGAAATAAGCTATGAAAATTAGTATTTATACATATTTATATTGTAATAATCTATTATTGAGGAAAGATACTTCATGAAAGGGATATTCTGTTAGAAGTAATTATTTTCTGTGAGTTACTTTCTTACAAAATTTATAGTTTAAGTTAGTAATTAATATTGATTTGGACCTATGAATTTTAAATTCTAACTAACAACTTCTTAATTGAAAAGCAAACTTTACCTTAAACCTCTCAACTTATAAGAATAGTTTATATTTTAAATTAATAAATTGTTTATCTCATGAGTGGTGCCAAGTTCTCATGTTTCTTAAAGTCCTAACAAATTTATATATGTTTTTAGTATTTTATTTAAAACTGGATTTTTTATTTATATAATTTATCTCATCCGTTAAGTAGTTTTCGTAAATTATATTGATGATTATAAATTAATCTAACATGAAAAATTTAATCACTTTTAAATTCAACAGTATTAAATTAAAATTTTAACCTAAAACTTTTTATTTAGTCAAATATTTAACGTCCCAATATCTCCATATTCTGAAGATGAATTGGAATAACTTTACAAATCAAATGTTATTTTAATTTAAAATAAAATTTTGTTAAAATAAATGTAAGTGAGCTTAATAGCAAATTTCATAAACATGATAAAACAAACTAAATTTAAAACCATTAAAACTGCTTGAACTTAACCTAACAATTTGTAATAGTAGATTAGACCAAATGACTAGAAGTCTATGTACAAAATAGATTCAAATTTAATTGTTGCAAGGTCGAACCATTTAGCCATCATGAAAATCATAGACAACGATAAACTTAATTACTAACAAATTAATTGATTGAAATATAATTATAATTTATTGAAGATTTTTATGAAATACCAATAAATGATTAGATTGTTCAGATACTCAAAGTACCCTCAGATCCGTTTAACGAAAAGGCGGGAAAAATTTAGATTGGGGGTTCAGCCAACAAAAAGGTTCAAGATTACATTTAATACTTTAATTATATATATTTGTAAAAATTTAATTCCAGATTATTTTAATATAGTTATATTGATTTCTTACATCAAATGCCAGTTTAAAAATGAAATCAAATAAATAATCATTAAAATAATTCTTTTTTTAGGCGAAAATTTATAAAATTTCAAAATATAAATATAATAAAAATTGTAATTAAATTATTATTTACGAAATAGTTTAAGATAAAACATAGAAGACTGATAGACTATGACTTTAAGATTTAAATATAGGTAGAAAATGCTTAAAATTTTTAATAGATAAAGATATGCAAATGATAGATAATGGGAGTATTAAAGCAAATACTAAAAATAATCCAAGGAAATTAAAATTTTGCTATATTATAAACAATCATTCTGGATTGTGAAGAAATCTTTTTAATTAAACAAGCAATGCTAGACTTAATAGTCATGATCAATTTTTGAGAGTATATCAATAATACTTTAATTTTAAAAAATCTACCTCTTAAAATTATATCACTCAATAAATGAAATGTATTAAGGTTTTATATTTTCGTAAGATTTCCAATTATTCATTCTCTTTAAGGTATTTATTATGATTCATAACTTTATAATATAAAAAGGTGCTAACTGCCGATTTTAATTGCTTACTATTTGCCCATGATACAAAGCAAGGAATCGTCTGCTTATCGACTGGAAATATTTCTGATGTTACTGGCCAGAAAAGAGAACCCCCATATTCTGTGTTTCTTGGGTCGGATGGAAGATATATCGGCTTAATGCTTTACGAAAATATCATTAAAATCATTCCTCTTGTGAAAGGCTATAAATAAATCAAACTTATTTTTGAAACAAAACTTAATTATAAAATGGTAAACTTGCACTAAGCAATGCATTTAATGTGAGAATCAAGCATCCAGAAGCTCATCAGATCATTCCCTTACTTGATGATGAATAAAATGGACACTCAGCAATTGCAGTTTTCTATCAATAACAGCCTAACAGAACTATCAATCCAAATAATACGTATTTTTAACTCAAATTGAAGAAGTATTATCTAAATATTCTTGAGAAAGACATAGAGCCAGCCTAGAATGAATAGTAACTTGACTTTGAAAATATGCACATTATCAGAGTTAAAGAATTGGAATTTGGAGGATTTATTGCCTTTGATCCTGAAAACATCCATTGCTACAAGAAACGCATAAACTCTAAAATTATCTCTAAGAAGCTTAGGAAACCAATGAAAGTAACATCCATTACTGCGATAGATCAATATGATCCTTTAACTAAGAGAACTAAGCAAGGTCTTCAATTAATGAGGTACTTATTTGCCACTGAGTGTGGAGATTTGTATTTACTCGCTTTCAATCTTGAGTATTTGCACTTAGTAACAAGCATCGGGAATATTAACCCTCATGAAGCAACTTCTTTTATGATGATTGAGTTTTTGGCTTAAAAGCTACCAAGTTGTACAACTCTCAATTACTTAGATAATGGCTTATTTTTCTATGGTTCTAAATTAGCAGATTCACTCACTGCTTTACTTGAGACCGAGAACACTGGTCACAAAGATTACCTCTATATTTCAATAAGAAAGAGATATGAGAGTCTTGGCTGCATCTCTGATTTAGCAATTAGAGAGTAGCAGAATATAAGAGGATAATAGAAAGATTTAGTTGTTGTAGGAGGTTAAGGTCATAATCAAAACCCCAAAACCCCTTAATGAGGTTTATAAGTGCTTTGATTTGTAAGGAATTTGTTAGGGGTTGGGGTTATTAATAGGTTTTAATGTGAAATTTATTGTAAATGTATTTAATTTAATCACTCAAAATGCACTTTTGGATCATGTGGCAGAGGCCTGAAGTTTATCTTACTTAACCACAACTCTATCTGCTATATTGATATGTCTGATCTTGATTTTGGTTTTATTATTATTGACTCTGCCATTTGTTTCATTGATTGAGATACTCTTGTTTTGTCAATAAATTGCTTTATTCTTTGTTTCGCATCCTTCTCGCACCTTGTAGAGTAGTATTCATTGCGCGGCATATCGCACTCTATGATTATTGCTGCCATAGCCCACACATCCCATTGAAAGTTCACCATCTCTCCAGTCTTCTCTTTCTGGATAATAGCCTGGAGTTCCCATAACACTTCCAAGCCTTGATACTTCCACTCTTAATGATATGTTGAAATCAATAATTGTTACTGTCACGGGTGAAAAGTTCAACATTATATTCTCAGGCTTGAAATCCCTGTGAACAAAGCCTAACTTATGAAGTTCTTTAATACCTTGAATAGCTTAGGTTGCTATTAATGCAAGCTATCTATGATTTCTTTGATCAGATATGAAATCTCTGAAGTGTCATTTCAAAGAGTGGTAGTATGAAAGCTACATGATCTTTGGCTTGGAGAACAGCATCTAGCTTTATTAAGTATTTGCAGTCTTTAAACTTAGACTGAGTGAGTACTTAATACTCATTAGTAAAATCCGTTTAATATTTATCATCACTAAGGAGATAGTTGAAAGGATATACCTTGTAAGCATACTGATGATCCTTAATAACTTTCTTGTCATAGAAGTCCTCTAGAATTAGGTAGCTTTAAAGAGAAGTATCTAAATCAATCTATGCTAGTACTGGAATTTTCTTGTATTACATTTTAATCATGATTTTAGTGACCTCTGATGCTAAGAGGTTGCGTGCAATCCTCACATACTCTGATTCGCTTGCTTGTTAAAGCTCAGCAGCTTAAAGAGGTTCCCTTGCTTTTCTTTTGTTGAGCAACTTCAGTTGAGTGTCTTAATCTTCAACTTCTATCTCTTTTTGTGGGCTTTTAAAAGATGCTTCTTTAAATCTCTTGTATGAGAGTACTGCTTATGGCACTCAAAGCAATCATACTTTCCATCAACTTTGTCATGCTTTAAGTAAACAGTAGGCTTAGCTTCCTTATGGACCTTCATATGCCTGTACCAGCTAGACTTATAAGTGAAGTCTCTTTCACACTTCTCACAAAAAAATACTTCAACTTCATCTGCTTACATAGAAACTTCATTTCTAACTTTCTCCTCCTCTCTGTCTCCGACACACTTGTTTGCCATTAATTTTCTATTATTAATTTCTATTTTAAGAACAGAGACCTCAAGTGATAGCTCTGGTTGTTCTTTAAGTGAGTTCATCTCACAGCTATCACACTTTTTATTGCTGCCAAAGTAAGTCTAATTTAGTTTGATGGAAGTGCTGTTGTTTTTCTTAAAATGTTAGCGCTCATATTTAAATTTGAATTTAAAATTATAAAAACTGCCTCTATAACTGAGAGCTTATATGATAGCTTTGCATGCCTACAAGTTTCAAGGGAAGTTCTTAGAGTATTAGAGAAGAAATATAAGTGTTAAGAGACAATCCAGCTCTAAATATGGGGGAGGAAGTAACCATTTTTACTATCAATAATAAGTTGATTACAGCACGTACCGATTTAGGAGGTGCACCTTATTAAGTACGTACTGCTTTAGAAGGTATTTTATGATTTTATGATTAAAATTAGGGTGCTTCCTAATTAAGTACTAGCATTAATTAATGCTCCTAATTAAGTACTAGCATTTTAGGAGCTGCTCCTAATTAAGTACGTACTATTTTAAATATTAAATATGGAACTATAACAGTAGAAATTGATTTCAATCTCTCAAGTTTGAAAACAGTTCTCAAAACTTTCTCCATATCCTTCTTAGAGGTTGACCTCCTAAAGGATGCCCATATATAATAGTAAGTTTTACCGAGGTAAATAATTGAAATCAATAAACTTAAATTTGAATATCATTTCTTAGATCTGTAAACAAGATGGAGTCAATGAATGATGCAATGAAAAGAGTGCAAGCACAAGAATTAATTCAAAGATTTAGAAGCAAGGAGGATTTGCATCGCTACTTTGTGCAGCAAGGTAATGAACTCAAAGTGGCTAATCTTGATTATGTAGTTGGTTTGTTCCTTCCAACGATGGAAGGTACTTAAATTTCATTTTTAAGAGCCATACTCTGCGAAGAGAAGAAAGCATTAAAAACTTAAGATGTAAAGTTTGCAGAGATTCCAAACTATCCTGAAATCTCTGTGACTAATTTATATGATGATGCAATGAATGACCCATAGGTTTCGTTGTACCTGCCTAGTAAGAAGCAGCTGTCAAATAAACTTCCTGAAAGAAGCTATTTCTTTGGCATACTTGCAACAATAAAAGGTGATTACTTGAAAGAAATTATTCAAGAATCTCATAAGAAGAGGTACAGCATCTCCTCAGAAGATAAGGATAAACAAGGGATCAAGATAAGCAAGAGCTGGCTATCAGAAGCTGCAGAAGCACCCTTATATTTCAAGTAAGATTTGTAGCTTAACTCTTTAGAAAAATCTGGTACTGAAATCTTCTTGATGAAGGAATAGAGCAAGCTTCACAGAGAGCGAAAAAAAAAGTCGCAGACAAAGTATGAAGTTAGCAAGAGACTTTATTCAAATATTTAGCCCCCCAGAGTAAATGAACATAGAAGCTGGAGCTGGCAGCAAGAGAAGAAACTTAGGAGGAGGGAAGCAAGAAGTAGAAGAAAAGAAAGAGAAGCCAGCTCCCTCTAAAGATTTTTAAATGTGATTTATTATTCATTAACTTAACTACAAAACTTATTTATATACATTCACTCTCCCTTCTTTAGCACACTTTTAAGCCAAAAAATTATCTACTCGCTTCGCTGAGCTTTTAATAAAGTCTACTGTATCGATAGGTAGGTCATGCATCAAGTGGTATAGCAGCCAGTTTCTTGTAATGGCCTTTTAATATACCCCAGTAGAACTCAATTCCATTAAACTATGGACTGTAAGGTACGTTGAACACTGGCTTTATTCTAAGTTGCTCATAACTATTCCTTGTTTCTTTAGTCTTATGAACAGAAAGATTATCAACGAATAGTATAATCTCTTATTCGGGATACTTCTCTCTCTGCTGCTCTAAGAACTTAATATACTGCTCTGTCTTAATAGAGCGAGGATAAATAACATAAGTTTCTAAGCCAGCATCCTCGCTAATACCTCCAAGAATTGCCCTTGTCTATACCTTGACTTTCTAGTCATATACTTCTATGTTGCTATGCCTCTTATACCAAGATTTCTAGATGAAAGTGTTGAATGTAAAAACAGCCTCGTCAGCATGAATAAACTTAATATTATTCTATTAGGCTCTCTGCATTTAATTATAAATATAATTTAAGTTGTTGTTGTAAAATGGCAGAAAGAAATCAATTACTCTCTTGATACGATTAACACCTTTGTAAGAGATACCATTTCGTTTATAGATGTTGGCTATAGACTAAGCAGAGATCTTCAACTCAGGGAACTGGCGGTGAAACATAGTAGCTCGTTGGTCGAGAGAGAAGTGAGCCCAATACTTCAAAGTTTTTCATTAATAAGATAGTCAATGTGCTTCTATTGAAACTTTGACTTCTCTAAGGCATAGAATTCAGCTATTATTGCTTAAGTTATACTGCTTAAAGGCAGTGGGAGCGAACAGTTGAAGGACTTAGCTTTAAGAGCAGTGCAATTGACTTATAATTAAGTACTGGTTTGACTTACTCACTGTATATATCACATCCAAATCGCAGTTTAAACACTAAATCTATATAATCTTCATCATAAATAGACCCCAAAAGCTTGCTATTTTTGTCTCGCATTAATTAAATAACCCCAACCCCTAACAAATTCCCTAGAAATCAAAGCACTTATAAACCTCATTAAGGGATTTTGGGGTTTTGAATAGTCATATCAGTGTCCTCAGAAAGGGCGTCAGTGTTAAGACATTAGCAGCAACTGACAAACTAATTTATTATAATTATATTTACTACCATAAATCAGAGATAATGGAATTTTTATCTTGGCAAGCAAGATATTTTATATTATTTACATAGATCCTCATTCATTTCGTTGGTGTAGACTATCTTTATTCATTCGACATAATAAACCATGTATATTTAATTCGAAAAATTATGCAATATTTAACAAAAAGTTTACATGAGGAAGAAAATATCAACATATAAGAAAGCACCAATGATACTAATATACTTCAATAGATTTAAGTATTATAATTATTTATTGAAATATATAATTATTATTGACTAATAATTTGCAATTGAACCTGAATGAGTAAGTTTTGGATCTTTAAGATACAAAGATCGAAGAAGAAACTATCAGCATCCTCATTACTAATCAGCATTTGAAGGTGTTCAAAGATGATTTTAAAATTATAGTTTACACATTGAATCTTTAAAATGACTCAGTTAGAATAACCCATGCATGTATTGAGGAAAGTAGAATATTACTATCTTTAAGCACTAATGAGATCCTATTCTTTGACTTGACTTCTCCAAAAACTGATGGTTAGAATAATTTGCAGCCACAGAGTAAGTTTCAAGCTTCACATAGCATCACTGCATTAGCTCTTTCAGAGTAGCATGATTTAGGGTATTTCACTATGAATGACGCACCTTTCTATACCATAAATGCTCTTCACTTAAAAGCTTAAAAAGTCTTGGCTACAAGGTCAATAGCGAATTATGCTGACGCTAATATTTGCGAAAATCTTCAATATTAATATTCCATTCGTAATCCAAATTAAAATAATCTAAATATCAAAACTATATTTATAAGATTTAACAGATCGCAAGGCGAGAGTCTCTAAATTTTATTATATTTAAAGAAAATACAATTATTTTAAAAGCACATAATATTTATTTCCTTTTTTTACTCAAAAATTAATGATTTTAAAATATTTTGAAATGAATTAATTTTACTTTTTTATATGAACAAGTTTAAAAGAATATAAAAATAATTGCTTAAATTACATTTTATTTTTCAATAAAAAACATTTTTTTAAAAAAGTTTATTAAAGAAGTCAAAAAGATATATTTGAAAATATTTGTAATTGCAATTTTTGAAGAAAAATAATTCAATTATTTATAGGCGATAGAATGGAAATTGATCAAATTGGTTAAAATAGAACTTACACCGATCAAATGATGAACTAATTGAGCCAGCATTTCCCTGCTTTATGTGTCAGATCTATGCAGCTAATTTCAGTGGAAGAAAAAGATCTGATAATCTTAGGTCTTTAAGATGGAAGAGTCTTATAACTCAACTCATCAAGAGATGTTCTCATTAGAATTATTGAATAACCAGAGGCTTTTTCACCTTAATTGAATCTAGGTTTTGGCTTAGATCTCTTTCAAGATAATTAAACTTATTATATATTTTCTACTTTGAAACTTAAGTTGATATTGCAGAAGCATTTTGGAATAGCTACTAGAATGTGATAGGGTAATAAGAGTGTATTTTGCATAAGCTAAAGTCAGATGATGGACCTATAATTTATGTTTAGAGCAGTAAATAAGCAATTTACTCACTCACAAGATAAACTCTTTAAATGCACTTTATCAATGAGAATGACATTAAGCAAGCTCGCACCATGATGATTGAAGATAAATGTATATTCGTTTATGAAAACACTCAGAACCAAATAATTTTCGGTCAGCTTGATAACTTCAACTCAACTTAACTTAAGCAGATAAAATTCGACAAAGAAGTTTGTAAGATAAGTTTAGTACCAAATGAAAACCTGATGATAGCTCTGATGGAAGTTCCAAACTATGAATATTTAGACTTAAATTCACCAGCAGTGAACTAGATTGCTTTACTCGATTCTTCTACCATGGAAATGCTGGAGTTATTTTCATTGCAAAAGGAAGAAATAGCTAGTTGTCTTTATTTATTCGAGAAGAAGCCATCTTCTGCTACACTTAGTATTAGGAATCAGAGTAGGTACGTTGCCATTGGAACTGCTATTATAAAAACCGATGAGTATTTGCCCAGTAAAGGAAGGTTGATGATATTTGAGATTGATACAAGACAGAGAAAGCTCATCATAAAGCATTCTTTTTAAACTAATGGTAGTGTTCAATTAATATAAATCAATTATTTCTATTAAGTATTATTGAAATACATTTGAAATGGGAAAATTCAAAAATAAAAGAGAGATGTTTTTAGAATTATATATAACAGCCAGTAATTAGTTGTGTTCTTAATTCTAATTTGATTTATATTATTTTAACAGTAATCTATTTATATTTAAAATTTATTAATTAATTAATCTATATAAACCCCAAAACTTATGTTCACAAAGAATTGTGTAATTGATAAAAAGATTAATTAATATTGATAAATTAGGGAATTCCAAATTTCATAATTTAACTTTTAAAGAGAAGGCTGATTCAAGATTCTTAGAATGAAGATCTTAAGAAGTGCTGCTAATTACAATTATTGGAGGTCTAAGTCGGTACTACTTAATTTTTGAAATCTTAACTCGGTACCAAATGAAAAAATATTTTTACACCAAAATCCTTTGTCGGTATCACAAAATCTTTTTTTAATTTTCATTCAATAAAATTTTAAGTAATTAATAATGTTATGCATGAATTTTTGAAATTTAATTTTAATTTGAAATTAAATGAAAACAGAATATAATTACACATTCCTTAATTAAAAATGGATCATTAAGAAACAGTATTGTTGAACTCATTACAGTAAGTGATTCTCTTATTTTTCTTTTTTTAGCGAAATTATCAGATTTTTGAGTAATATTTTCATAAATTTGTTGTAAAATACTCTGGTATTTATACTTATTATAGAGAAAATACTTCTTAAATTTTAGATTATCACTAGCTGAGTGGAAAATTTTATATTGTGAGGAGAATTTTATGCAACATTTATTACTGCACTTATCAACTATAGAATTTACTCTATGAAAATGAAACTTAAAAATAGTTGTTAGCTAAAATGGAACAATTTTGAAAAACTCAAGATAAAAAAGATTATCATAAAATAAATAAAAGAAATTTAGTTAATCGCGTGATAAAATTGCAACTTTTCTATTTTTTATTTAAGGGTTTTTGCATTTTTATCTGTAATAATCTATTAATCTCTTTTTATATCAGTTATTTTGTATTACTAATTTATAAATTCCCAATATTTTGTATTTTATTAATATATAAAAAATCTCAGTTAAGGATCCATCTGGTTTTTCATTTTTCATTTTGACATGTCTTCTCCAAAGAACCTTTATTAAAAAAGTCATTTTTTGTAAATTTTCATCGCTTACTGTGCTATATTTATTTTTAATATATATTTTAAGTTAAAACATAAATTTTCAATATACTTTGATCCTCTAAAAATTTCTTGGTATTGTATTTTCATTGTTATTTTCATCTTCATCTTACATTTCAAAATCTTGACCTTATTTGTTTTCAAATTCTTCATCATAATCATCATAAATTTCATTTCATTTTCTTCATCATCATTTTATAAATATTGTTGTTGCTTTTATTGATTACATATTAAATTTGAATTCCTCATGGACATACCTTTTATACCTTTTATTTTATAATCCTGCTTCTCTAAATGGCATATTTTAATAAGATCTAAAACCATCATGATGAATAATTGAACCTATCTATGAGTATTACTGTATTATTTGCCACAGTGTCGCTATTGTACTGTCTTAAACAATGAAAACCTTAGCTTTTTTTGATTGTCTTTCTATCTTACAGTATACCCAGATTTATCTCTCAATTCCACTACTATTTATTTATTGTTAAATTTAGCCTTTAGTAAATAAATTTTCGTCCATTTCAATATCTCCATTAAGTATTAATTCTCCATTTTAAATGTGAAAAATTTCCATATATTTTGCTACTTATTTTCTTACATCTTTTAAGTGTTCTCATTAACTTTTGATTTAATATGTAGTTAAACATGTTTAAATTATACTTAGTAAGAGCTGACCTATATCCAATTTCAAAGTTGTGAAAAACAAATAAATACCAAGTTGAAATAGGTTGTTAATGCATGTCAAATAAAAATATTTATTGAAATAATTTTTTTTCCTGTTAGATCTTTGGCATTGTTATAAAAGTTCATCAGGTGTCATTTCTTGATCTTAGTTTCATATTCAGTTAACATTCACTGCATTTCACATCTCTTTCAACAATCCCAATATCTTAAAGTGCTTTAATAACATTTTTGTTATCCTTAATAAATTGGAAAACATGAATAATTTCATTAACGGTATTTACAATATTGATGTCTTTTTTTTCGTTACATTAAAATTATTTATATTATTATTATTTAATGCTTTACAGAAATTAATACTGGGGATTAAACCAACCAGGAATATATAATCATTTTATGCTCTTTCTTCCCTTTCCTCGCTATTATTGGTTTCCTGTATTGGAGACCGGGTTTAAATTTTTTTTTTTTTAATTAAGATAAGGTTCATAATAATAAAATTAATTTAACTTTAAAAAAAATATTTATTTTATTGAATGAAAAATTAAAATTTTTTTTATGTGGTGCCAACTTCGGATTTGGTGTTTTTTAATTTTTCAAAATGGTACAGACTTAGGATTTCAAAAATTGAGTGGTACAGACTTATACCCCCCCCCCAATTATTAAGTTCTTGTGTTTATACATTGTTGAGAGTGTTCCTTATTCTATTCTGAGTTCATATGTTCATAAAATCCATTAGGTTTCCTTTCTAATTTTTCAAATATTTCAACATTAGTATACCCCCCCCTCTTATTGTGTCTAAAATTCAGTCTGGAGTCTATAATCCAAAGCCAGCCTGGACCCCTACAACCATCATCAAAAATTTTGAAAAAGAGTGCCTTAACTTTCCAATCCATTTTCAATGCACATTCAAAACCCCAAAACCCCTTAGTGAGGTTTATAAGTGCTTTGATTTGTAGGGTATAGTTGGGGTCTTATTGAGGTTAGTAGAGAAAATTAGGCCAATTTGCAAAATGAGAAATAGAAATTAGCGAAATTTAAGGTCTATATATGATGAGTAATATTTAGATTTACTTCTTAAGCTTAGGTATGGTACAAGTATTAATATAGACTAAGCTAAACCTGTACTAAATTATGCAGCTATAGCAAAGTTATTACGCAAGAGTGCCTCAACTGTTAGGTATCACTGCTTGCTAGCAATTTAGCATTTTAATTCTGGTTGTTGAAAGCATCCTGCAAGAAAATAAAAGTTCTCTCAGGCTCATATTGACTTCCTCTGCGACTCGAAGACTATGAAGTATTGGGCACACTTTCCATTAGACTAGCGACCTGTGATGTTTCATCGCAGGTTTCCTGACATGCGTATCTCTCCTTAGACTATAGCCAATATTTATAGAAGAAATGGTATTACTTTCAAAACTGTCACAGAGTTAAGAGAGTGATTGATTTTACAGTGCCATTTTATAGTAATAATTTAAACAATATATATGATTAAATGCAGAAGTCTATTGATAATAACATCAAGTTCATGCACGTTGATGAAGCTGTGTTTACGTTCAACACCTTTATTAATAAGTCTTGGTACAAGAAGTACGATAATATAGAAGTCTATGATTAAAAATTGAAAGTAGTCACCCATGCAATTTTAGCTGGTATAAGTGAAGATTCAGGCCTAGAGAGTTATGTTATTCACCCTCGCTCTACTAAGCGAGAGTAGTATATAGAGTTCCTATATAAGCTCAGAGATAAGTATAGTAACCAAGAGATCATCCTGTTTGTTGATAATCTTTCAGTTCATAAGACTAAGGAGTCTAAGAAAGCTTATGAAGAGCTAAACATAACTCCTGTATACAGCGTTCCTTTTAGCCCATAATTTAATGGAATTGAATTCTAATGGAGTTAAATCAAGACACACTACAAGAAGCTGCTGCTGAATCATCTTATGCATGACTTGCCCATCGATACAGTTAACTTAATTCAAAGCAGCTGTAAGACAGTGAGCGTAGATAAGACAACAGTTTGTGCGAGAGAGGGAAGAATGAATGTTTATAAATAAGTCTTAGATTTAAATGAATGAATAAGTTCACACATTACTAACCCATAAAGGGGTTTGGCTTCTCTTTCTTCTCCTCTTCTCCTCTTCTTATGGCTTGCTTGGGCCCATATTTCTTCTCTTAGTGCCAGCTCCTGCATCTATGTTATTTCATCTGGTTTTTAGACATCTTATTAAAGCCTCTTGCTCACCTCATAAATTGTCTACGACTTTCTTTCTCTGTGAACCTTTGCGTGCTCTTTCATAAGATATATGCCAGTGCCAGATTTTCTACAAAGTTATATGTCAAAGCTTACATGAAAGATAAGGATGCTTCTTAAGTTCCTCTAGCCAAGCTGAGCTTATTAGAATGCCT
>ARYC01004166.1:0-12201 GCA_000711775.1 Oxytricha trifallax
TATTTAGATTAAAATGGAGGATGGCATTAAATAAACTTTAGTGCTCGAGAAAAAAAGAATGAAATACTATGAGAGAGCGGAATAAATTTTCACAGATAAAAAAGTGCTTCAATATCTGCATTCATAGATTGACTTAATTATCAACTTATAGTAAAAGCATAAGTTAGACTAGAAGCCTTAAGAATACTACAACTTAAAAAGCTTATTTTACTCGTTTAAGTTCTATTTTCTCTAACTAAATGATTTATGCGATCTGACTACAGTTCTAGGATTGATTTTTGTACTTAGAAAGCTAGGATATGGATTCTTTGGTAGTTTAACGGACGATCAATTTCAAACTTATGCACTTTTAAGCATGGTAGAAACTGTCTTAGAAATCACATATACTGTAGTTACTCCGCTTATCATTAGAAATTTAAGTAAATATCAGCATTTTTATCCATCTATTGCTGGGAATGATTAACTCAAGAAGTAGTTTCTGTCGTTTACTAGTTTCATTATATTTATGTTCCCATTGACGATTCATAATTTAACCTATGAGATCGGAACTTTACATTGATTTTAGTAATCCTAATATATTGAACTTATATTTATGTATTTATATGCCAATTTAATTAATGCTACTTTCTAAATTTAAGTCTTTATAGCGTTTATTTTCAATATTTTCATAGATGTTTCTCATTAGTTATTATGATTCTGGTGTGAAGTAATAATCCCAAAAGTTGCGTTTAGTGCAGTCCTCTAAGTTTGGGTTCCCATCAGCATCGTATTTCAAGTCAAATGATTTCATAGTTTTGCATTTATTGAACAAACCAAGCTGACTGGTTATCCAGGATGTGAAATAAGAAGGACAATCATGCTGGACAGTATCTTTATTTAGCAAGAAATTGGGTATACCTTCACCACAGGTTCTCCTTGAACTATAAATAATAGATAGATTTGTATTATTATATTAATTAGTTAACTCGCATCTTAATGCATGTCTACCATAGTATAAATACCAGCTTTGCCAAGATCATTAATAATTTTCTCAATGTTATCTAAGTATTTTTGATCATATGAACCTGATGTTCTCTCAACTGCTTCCCACATAACTCCCAGTCTTACTAAGTTGAGACCCCATTTCTTGAGATTGCCAATGTCTTCTGCTGTCAAAGAAAGCTAAGGATCGAATTTATCCCTTGATGGGATGAATGGATCAAGTTTGTATACAATAAAAATATAGAATCATAGTTTATAATAGGTTATATTTATAAAATTATTATTAAATGTTGACGCCATGGAAGATAACAGATCTGCCAAATTTATCAATGAATTGTCTTTTTGTAGGATCTACTCTAAATGGTGCTTCTTGAGCTTACACGTTTTGTATCAATGAATTTATCGAGAGTGAAGCTAGCAACACTAAGAGATTAGTTTTCATTTTTCAAAATATTTAAATATATTATATATTTTTAAAGGATTTTCTATTCTAAAATATATTTATTCACTATTTTCTAAAATTGAGGAGAGATTTAATATTGTTTAAAAATATTTTTTAATACGTTGAGATCATTAATTCATTGGATAAACTTTTGTGCCTTTGGAGTGATAACAACTTTGATTTGATTATTGTCATGAATCTAGTTTGTGATATTAAATTAAATAATTAAATATTAAGGACAATGTCAGCTGAGATTTATTCCAAAGTGAAATGCTCTTATGGAATATAAGAATTATTAAGAGAAATATTATATCTTAAATTATTTTAACATTACCTTAAGCATCAGAAACTTCAGCAGTAAAACCATTTTGATAATAATACTCCTCACTGTGATAGATAATAGTTGGAGCGCTAACATTTTTGTCAAAAGTATAGGTGAATTCAAATTTACCACTTTCAGTATCGAAATTAGCAATAGTAGGTACTCCTTGAGTGGCTTTGGGGTAAGTTCTAGCTAGAGCCTTAACTTTCTTAGCTTGAAGACTGCCATCATTTTCATAGAAGCCTTCTGAAGTAGAGCCAGCAGAGGTAGTAAAACCCCGTTAGTCAATTAAGAATGAAGATTGGGGATTAAGATTAATAAAATTAAAATATATTTATTATTGGCTGAAATTAAATATAATTAGGCTGAAAACATATTTACGCACCCTGATTGGTTTATTTTATAGAGACAATTATTCGAGCCAATGGTTTTAATAATTAGCCGAAACTTTAATAATTTACGCCAATAATAAATATATTTTAATTTTATTAATCTTAATCCCCAATCTTCATTCTTAATTGACTAACGGGGTTTTAATATCCCAGAATTTCTTGAATTCCCAATAAGCCCAACCGACTAAGTTTTAGTCACAAGTGTCGGCAACTGCTTTAATCTCTTATACGCAGTTGTCACTACCAGTGCAAGCTCCAAATTCAGTGATTAAGAGGGGTACTTGATATCTCTTAGCATCGTCAGCTCTTGTACCGATTCTCTTTTAATGCCATGACAAGCATTCTGCAGCTTTGGAAAGTGGAGGTTCGCCAGTTGCACACATGTCTGCAGCTAATTGACAGCAGTAAGAGTGATCATTTAAGACTTGGGTCTCAAGGTTGTCTGCACCACCTGGAGGCTCAGTGAAACCAAGGTTAAACACATATCCTGATCCAACTCCAACTTCATCAGGGAATTCTGCTGCTTCCCAATACATTATCTTAGAGGTATCGTGTTTCTAGTAAATATCGTAAGTTCTCTTGTAAAGAGGTTAGAGAACCTCTCTATCAAACTTGCCTGGTTCTAAAATGAGCATTGGGTCAGTGAAAAAGTTTGAAGGGAAAGGCTCGTTAATGGGATCATAACCGATGACATATTGATTTCCAGCGAATTATAACAGTTGCATCTCATTAAATATTTTATAGATGATGAACGAGGAAAGAGGACTTTTTCCTCTAAAATCCTCCATTTTTTAAATATTAACAATTAATTTTAATTATATATAAGTTTTCAAAAATTCAAACGAAACTGTTTATTATTGTATTTGTTGAGAGTCACACCTTTAAAACAGTGTCTCTCGAGGATTTTATTATCGAATAATATTATCAACAATTCTTTCATATATTTTCAAAATTTCTTGATCAAGATATCTATATTTAAAAGGAATTATGATAATTCTGAAAGGAAATAGAACATTATTCTTTTTTTTAGGTTTTATCTCAAATTTTACCACATAATTATGTTAAGGAATATTAATAAGATACTAAAAAAATCTATAAAAACTTATTTATATATCCTTAAGGATTATTAAAATTAAAAACAGAAAAAGCTCTATTTATTTAAAGATATTGAAATATTGAGATTTTTTACTATAATGAATTTTTACTGTTTTACTGATTAATTAATTAAAAACCTCGAGACACACTGTTTTAAAGAATGACTCTCGAAAGTATAAAATTTACATACTCTATATTAGAGGCTTTAAAAATATCATATTTTTAACACTAAGCTAAAAAAAGAATTATAATATACAACAGCAGTTGCAGCAAAACTGTGTCAGGCTGCAACTTTTGTAAATGCTTCTGCAACAACATCCCAGTAGGCAATAAATTTATCTTAGAGACCATCAATATTCTTATAGAGCATTTCAAAAGCAGAGATTGACTCTGGAGAGGTATAATAAATTGGGAAGGGGTTCTTAGTACAATCTGCAATATTTGGATTTCCGTCTTAATCATATGAGAATCCATAATCTTTTATGGATTTGCAAGCTCCAAAGATTTAGGCGACCCATGGAATTGCTGAACCTGGGCATGTATGACTCAGCTTTTCATCTGGTATGTAAAATGTTGGCATACCTTCGCCACAAATAGTTCTTGCGAATACATCTTGATGTGCATCAACCATAGTGTAAATTCCTTTTTGACCAAGTTTATTGATCAAGTCATTTACCTTTTTCAAGTAATCGTAGTCATAGACTCCTGGAGCTCTTTCAACAGCTTCCCACATGACTCCCAGTCTTACTAAGTTGAAGCCCCATTTCACAAGATCATCAATGTCCTTATCATTTAGGGACAATTGTGGATCGAAAGCATCTTAGGTAGGAATGTAAGGATCTATTTTATAGACAACATTCACACCATGAAAAATGGTGGATCTGCCAAATTTATCAATCATAAATCTTGATTTTGGATTGATCTTAATTAAACCCTCTTGAGCTGAGGAAACTCCAAGGAGAGCTAACACGAGAAGAGCTTTTTTAGATAATTTCATTAGGTATTCCTTAATAATAAATTTATTAAATTAAAATATAAAATATTAATATTTTATTTAAGCAATAAATTAAAGAATAATTATAAAATGACGAATCCTTATTTGATATTAATTAAATTAAGATAGAAAATAAAAGATTATTCAAAAATGATTAATATCAACACTCTTTTTTTCTTTAATATATCAATATAATTTATTCAAGATTTATATTAAATTGATCCCTCAAAATGAGTACTCTATGATCCCTACTGATTTAAATGATCATTTTCTTGCTCTTAATCTTAATTATTGTTATCATGTAGAATACTATTGACCATAGTGAAATGCATTGTTTCTTCGATTTTTTAAGATAAAATAATCTTTTGAATTCCTTCAAGCTCATAAGAGCTGTGGTCAAATCTGAGCTAATCTGTGTACTAATCATCTTCATCATTAATAGAGATATTATCTACAAAACTCAAAGCAGACTTTTAATCGATATCTTCAACCTCTAGACTTTCATGAATTTCCTATGAATCATAGAGAAACTCAGAGTTATAAATAGAAATTTCATCTTCAAGGAATCTAATCAACTTTTGAAACTTGGTTTCTGTAGTATGCTAGAAATTCAAGCTCAATCTGTGTCCACAAAACTCCTTGTATCCTTCAGTTTTATGCAGGATTCCTAATATTCCTTCATAATCCAGATCTAAAGAAGGGAGGGAATCTTATTGTGCTAGAAGCCTCCTGCGCTGTTTTTCCTTCTCATCTTCTGTTTACAAATATTTCAAGTATTCTAGGCTAAATTATTATAAAAAGCTTATTTACTGTTAAACGTAGCGGGCGTAGTAGTTCAAGTATAATTCTTTTAAGTATATATAGATTATAAATTAATTTAATTATAAGCTTGATTGAAGACTTTCTGAACAGTTCGAAACTATTGCACTCTCAAGCGTCTGCTGGTATTTATGAGTCTTCTTGATATATTTCTTGGCTATCCGAATCTCTATAACATTTGATAGTACAAAATTTCTCTGATATTGCTTACGATTCTGTAATAGAACTATTAGTAAGACCTCATTAATTGTTAGGCGTAATGCTATCTCGCACGCATTACCACTGACTGATTCATACTCATTTTAGTGTGATTATAAATAAAATTACTATTTTAATTATCATATTCATGGCATATATGGATGCTGTAGTTAGAAACATATTAAATTAAGAGTTTAGAATATAAATTTTAAGCTGAAATATATTTCATTGTATAGTTTGATTTTATGCTTCAACAGCAGTAAGTCTAGCAATAATAAGTTCCTCAAGCTTTGAGAATCTTTGTTCAAATGTATTCTTTAGATCTTCAACATATTCTTGCATTTGATCTGCGGCCTCAGTCTCACTTTCGCTGATTCTCTTTGAGTAAAATACATATTGATACTCATCCTTTGATTGTTCTGGTCTTAACATGGAAGTGAAGAAGTAGACTAACTGCTCAAGTTCTTTCTCCATATCTGCTAATGATCTTGAATCTGCAGCCTTGGCATTTTCTTGAATTTAAGCATAGGCATCTGACATGATTGCAATCAATAAGTTCATCATTACGAGTGGAATGATGAAAGAGAAGAGGGCGAATACAAAGAATTAAACGACTTTATATTCGGTAAAGTCCCCTAAGTCACCTAGAGAAAGGACATAACTTCCTCTCAAAAGGGAGACGAAAGTGATGCTTTCGTCACTGATAGAATCAAAGATTTGAGCATATGCCAACATGGCAGTAATCAAAATTAACATGAAGGTTTTCAAGACTTTGATGCACTCAAATATCATCTTTATCAGATATCTAAGTGGCTTGAAGACCTAGAGATACTTGAATAAACTAATTCAAGTGATTTTAAATCACTATTAAAATATTAGCATTTTTACCTTGAACCATACCATAAAGAACAATATTGCTTAACTCTCCTCACTTAGTTTATATTCAGATCTCTCAGTAATAATGCAAACGTAAACAATTATAATTCTTGTGAAATCGATCCAGTTCCAGAAATCTTTGAAGTAACTTTTTCTTTGAATCAAGATTTAAAGCACTTCATAAAAAGCAAATATTGAGTTGCCTATCATGCAAAGAGTTCCAAGTACGTAAATCGCATAGTCATTTTCTACTTCGAAAAAGGCAATTAGAAGTCCAAGGAGACCGAGGTAAACTGCTAATTAGGCAAGGAAGAACTTAAAATAAATTTTTATATAGTTAAACTTCTATGTATATGTTTCCCATTTTCTTGTAAGGAAGATTCTTATGGCATCTTAAACAACCACTTAATCACTTGCCACGCTAATGATTTAATCCAAAAGTTCAATGCTTGCTTTAGAGAAATCTTAGGGTAAGGGATTGGTAATTACTTTGGTTTCAATTAGGTATGTTTCTTCTGACTCATCGTCAATTTCTTTTGGATGAAGAACATTTGCGACATTTTAATCCTCTAAAATACAAGTGATTAAAGCATTATGCAATTTGATTAAGCTATATTACTCTATTCAAAAATTTGGTATCATAATTAACTTAAAATACTATGTTAAATAATAAGTAGATAATTCTGCCCTTAATAATCTTAAAGTATGTAAATAAATTTTTAATATTTATAATGTATAAAAATATAATTACTGTTTATTGAGATTTAATTTAAGGTGTAGACTGGAGTTATTGATGTTGTATATACTACCTCATTAATATTAATATCTATTAAAAATAATATATTGTCATCTCCCATATCATAGTTCTTGGGAATTGCCTATTTGGTGTTGAAATTTTGAGCATTTGGAGTGAAAACACCAACTTTAAATAAGAATTATAATGATAAACTTTCCTTATAAGCTCAGCCAGGTCAGGGGTATCTTCATGCAAAAGTTGATTCATGGGAATTGATTGCATAACTTCAGCAGCTTCCTTTGGATCTATGAGCATAAGTCCTTTAAAAATTGAATTGATACTAGTCAAATCTTAACTCTTAATTGCAAAATGTAAAGGATTCTTGCCAAAGATATCGTATTAGAACTAAACTCCAATTTAGAAACAGTACTCAATAGCTGCATTATTAGCAGATAGAGCGAACCAATTAGAGAAAATAATTTACTAATAAGACTATATGCTATAAAATATATAAATGTAAGGCATTCAATCTGTGTGGATATATAGTCTGCTTAAGCATGTCATCGTCTTTTCTTTAAAATGCAGAGTCAAAAAGTAATCCAAACGAAGCAGTACTATAGCTTGGACCACCTCCAGCAACTGGAATAAACAAACCGTTAAACTGCTTAAATCCATTATTTAAGAAACTTTGATTGCTTTGTTAGAAGCTCAAATATGCAATTGGCTTGATCAATAGTTAAGATGCTGTTTGCATTATAGCAAAATCTCCAGTGAAACACCATGCAGTGTTGTGAGTGATTGGCTCACTCTTTATGACTTGCTTATAAACTGGATTCTTTTTCACTGGTTCACTTACTGCTTCTATAGACTTGGTTGTGGTGTTATAGATTACGAGTTAATTATCATCGTCCTCGAAAGCTATCATGTCTTCACTTTAGAGGAATTAAAGTTGTGACCAGGGTGCTGGAATTCTTTCAATCTCAAAAATAACATTGTGTGTTAAGATATCATAAGCTTGGGATTAGCATAAAATTCTACAGATTTATTGAAAAATTTATTATTAATATAATAACCCAAAGCTTTAACTGTCTCTTCACAGAGTAAAACAAATTTCTTAGAGTCAGAATAAAATTCAATTGCGCTTGCATTATCATCATGCTAGATTTCATCAATGATCTTGCCTGTTCTAGGATCTCTTATTTCTATTTTATTAACTTCATGAGATAATATTTGGATAGAGTTGTCTGGAGACATTGCGAAAGCTCTTATACTGGGAATAGTTTCTTTAAGTTCCCCAGAGAAAGTCAATATACTTAAGTTGTATTGCCAGAATTATATTTAAAAAATAAAACACAATCAACCTTTTAGTTTAATATATATATATTTACTATGAATGGACCGTGAACAATATACACTTCTTAAAGCTCTTCGTTAGCATCAACACTTCTAATGTCCGTTATATCAGCAGTATTTGCGAATTAGGTTTCTCCTGAAGCACTAGACTCATCTACCTTGATAACTTGAATTTCATAGTCCTTATCTAATCCATAGGCAATGAAAATCTATAAATAATTAAATGACTAAAAGTTTTGAGTCGGATGAGAATTTCATTGTCTAGTAAAACAGATCTTCTCTCATAGGTCCGAAACTTTGGAGTTTAGTTTTATTTTTGGAGTTGTAGATGTTAACTTTATTTTCAAAGTTGTTTAGCGCAAATATCTAACCATTTCTTGCTGAGACTGCATTGAAGATCTTTTCATCTTCAAGCTAAATAGGTTCTTCTTTCTACTTCCAATCGATGACTCTTATGTTACCTTCCTTATCTAGGATGATTAGCCATTCATCATTTTCGGAATAGAGAACTTTTTTAGCTTCAAATTCTGTTCTCAGAAAATAAATAAGATTAAGGCTTTCATCATAAATGGCTATAAAAAACAATAAAGCATTAATTTAGACTACACCTTCATCTCCAGCAAATGCGAAAAATTCTTGATTAAAGGATGCACTCAAACCTGAAACATTACCAAGGAAGGTTAGGTCTTCGCTTGATTAGATGCTCACCTTCAAAAACAGAGAAAGATAAATCCAAATTTACTCTTTTATTTATAAAGATGATTTCTGTTCCTTTTCATTGTAAAGTGCGACTACACACTTTTATTGGAAGAGAATCATTCCCTGAGTCTTAACCTTTTTGTTTTTAGTGAGCAACTTGGTATGTGTTTCGTTCTCATAGTAGCTTAGCTCTTGCTTGTGGTTTGAAGAATAAAACACAGTGTCATTAATAGCTCCAATAAAACTTGAACGTGGATCTTTACCTTCGTGGACAGAGTGCTCACTCTTTAATTGAAGATCGTTGATGCCAATTTAAAAATTATCATAAAGAGTTAAATATTGTTTTGACATCTCCCTCTAAATTTCCAAAGAAGGCTATATCCTCATCCTCTTAAGCATTTTGAATGACATCTAAACCGTAAGCTTTCTTTCCGAATTCTTGGTACATTAGCAATGGGAAGTCTCTGTTGTGATTCTCATAGAAATCCTCAATATCATAAATTGCGAAGCCTTTCTCTGCGGTTACCATGAGCTTATGACCTTTCATTTTGAGTTGCATGATGCGACTGTTTAAGTCGTTCCACGATCTCTTCTCTCTTGTAAGATAGTTAAAGATGTAAACTTTATATTAAGATTAGCTTAGTAATTTTGAATATCAAATTACTTTAGATTCTGCCCTAGTTATCTCCGACAACAAGTTTGTCTGTTTGATAAGAGCACATGTTTTGAGAGGGGGAAAGTTTCTCATCAATAACATTGATTTTTCTCAATCTTCTGCCTCTCAAGAGCTCTCTTCCATTCTTAACAGCAAATGATAATATTATATAATATGCATTCAAAACCCCACAACCCCTTAATGAGGCTTATAAGTGCTTTGATTTGTAGGGTATAGTTGGGGTCTAAATTGGGGTAAGTAGAGAAATTAGGCCAATTTGCAAAATGAGAAATAGAAATTAGCGATATTTAGGGTCTATTTATGATGAGAAGTATTTAGATTTACTGCTTAAGCTTAGGTATGGTACGAGTATTAATATAGACTAAGTCAAACCAGTACTTAATTATGCAGCTATTGCAAAGCTCTTACACAAGAGTGCCTCAACTGTTAGGTATCACTACATGTTAGCTGTTTAGCACTTTAATTCTGGTACTTGAAAACATCCAGTAAGAAAATAAAAGTTCTCACAGATCCATATTGACTACCTCTGCGACTCGAAGACTTAAAAGTATTGGGCACACTTTCCTCTTGACTAGCGAGCTGTAATGTTTCATCGCAGGTTTCCTGACATGACGTATCTCTCCTTAGACTATAGCCAACATTTATAGAAGAAATGGTATTACTTTCAAGACTGTCAACAGAGTGAAGAGAGTGATTGATTTTACAGTGATATTTTATAGTAATAATTTAAACTATATATATGATTAAATGCAGAGAACTATTACTAATAACATAAAGTTCATGCACGCTGATGAAGCTGTATTCACCTTCAACACCTTTATTAATAAGTCTTGGTATAAGAAGTATGATAATATAGAAGTCTATGATTAAAAAGTGAAGGTAGTCACCCATGCAATTTTAGCTGGTATAAGTGAAGATTCAGGTTTAGAGAGTTATGTTTTTCACCCCCGCTCTTTTAAGCGAGAGTAGTATATAGAGTTCCTACATAAGCTCAGCGAGAAGTATAGTAACCAAGAGATCATCCTGTTTGTTGATAACCTCTCAGTTCATAAGACTAAGGAGTCTAAGAAAGCTTATGAAGAGTTAAACATAACTCCTGTATACAACGTTCCTTATAGCCCATAATTTAATGGAATTGAATTCTACTGGAGTTAAATCAAGATTCACTACAAGAAGCTACTGCTGTATCAACTTATGCATGATTTGCCCATCGATACAGTAGACTTAATTCAAAGCAGCTGTAAGAGAGTGAGAGTAGATAAGACAACAGCTTGTGCGAGAGAGGGAAGAATGAATGTTTATAAATAAGTTTTAGATTTAAATGAATGAATAAGTTCACATATTAAACTAACCCATAAAGGGGTTTGGCTTCTCTTTCTTCTCCTCTTCTTATGGCTTGCTTGGGCCCATATTTCTTTTCTTAGTGCCAGCTCCTGCATCTATGTTCATTTCATCTGGTTTTTAGACATCTTTATAAAGGCTCTTGCTCACCTCATAAATTGTCTGCGATTTTCTTTCTCTGTGAACCTTTGCATGCTCTTTCATAAGATATATGCCAGTGCCAGATTTCCCTCAAAGTTATATGTCAAAGCTTACTTGAAAGATAAGGATGCTTCTTAAGTTCCTCTAGCCAAGCCGAGCTTATTAGAATGCCTTGCTTTTTCTAGTCTTCAGGAGAGATAGAATATCGTTTCTTATGTGCTTCTTCAATTATTTCTCTGAGATACTCCTCTTTCTGGTAGTTTATTAGAGAGTTGCTTCTTTGTAGGAAGGTAAACTACCACTTCCTCATCTTACATGGCATCCTCATAAAGATTAATGACTGAAATCTCAGGGTAGTTCGGAATTTCTATTAGTTTAATCTCTTTATTTTTAAAAGCTTTCTTCTCCTCGAAGAGTATTGCTTTCAAGATTGAAATTTTGGTACCTTCCATCGTTGGAAGGAATAAGTCAACTGTTTAAGATGTTAATAGTCGTCAAGTTATCTTCCCATGTAAAGTTAGGTATCGATAGAGATCTTCCTTACTTCTGAATCCTGAGATCATTTCTTGAGCCTCGACTCATTTCATTTGATCATTGAGTGACTCCATCTGTGTTCCTCTTCCTAATAATAATTTTCAAATTATAATTTATAGACTTATCGATCCTATTGTTTAAAAACTTACTATTAAATATGGGCATCTTATAGGAGGTCAACCCTGTAAAGATATGAGGAGAAAGTTCGCAGAAGCTGTAACAAACTTCAGAGATGGAGCTCCATTTTTATCAATTTAGTTCCATTAAATTAGTACTAAATTTGTTAAAATTTAGTTAGTACCGGTACTAAATCCGTTTAAGTTTAATTGGTACCAATTTAATAGTACCAAAACTTAATTAGTACCTAGTTTTAATCCAGTGAGGTTTTAATGGAAAAGTTGCAATCTAGTTTAAAACTTAATTGGTACCAGTACTAACCTGAACTTTATCTGAGTTGGTACCAGAATCAAAATTATTAAGAGTAAAATTACGAAAATTAAACTTATAAACTGAGTATAAATATGAAGTCTTAGAGCTTAGATAAAACCATCATTAATGCTGTTGCAACTCCTATATAGTCCAGATATAGCTATAGAGGTTTT
>ARYC01004167.1:0-34211 GCA_000711775.1 Oxytricha trifallax
GGAAGATATAGTCCATTAAAATAATTCAAATAAAATTGAGAGCTAAAGTATTTAAGGGTCTGAGTTGGAGTTTATTGGCAGTCAAAAAGAAATTAATAATTTTCTCAATGATTAATTAGGCGAGTAATTTAGGCTTAGTTCATCTTCACTTAGATAAATGGAATAGGACTGAGTTTATATAAATTATAAAAATTATTTAATAATTTAACCCCTCCCCCGAATATTATAGTATCTAAATTCTTTTTATTATTAATACTATAAAGCATTTTCTTATGTAAATATAGGACAATTAAAACAAAAAAGATAATAATACTAGCAATCAAAGGCTTACTCAACAAAATTACCCCTAGAACAGTTTAGAAACAAATAATTACTAAAAGTTATCAAGTTCACAGAAACGAGTATTAGAAAATAAAGGCAACTTAGAAAACTAATAAGAATAACTTAATACATTTTCTCCTCAAAAGTAGCAAGAAAATTTAATGCAGTAATAAATAAGTTAAAATAATCAGTAGAAACAGAATATTTTTGGGAAAACCAGATCTGGATCGAAGATAATTTTATAATATTTTATGATAAAAATGATAAAATAAGTTTCTAAAATAACCCTTTATAAATTTTGATTATATTTAAAAGACAAGAGATTCTGTGAAATCTCTTGAATTGAATTAGGAAGTCAAAAAGGCAAAAGGAGAAAAATTAGAGAGAGAATTCGAAAATAAATGTCTGAGGTTATTGAAAATAGGGGATTGGAACTCTCTTGACTAAGTTTCTAGCACTCACCTTGAAGATAATTTGTTATATATCTTTTTAACTAAAATTCAAAAGTTCTATATTAAAACTTTTTGTGATTGTGAGGTTAGTAAAAACAATAATTTAAATTAAAAATTAAGATACTCAAGGAACTTCCTTTAAAGGTTTCTTTTATCTAGGAGTAAGTTTCTATAAAGTAGGTGATTATGAAAATTCAATTCGCGCTTTCTAAAAGGCTGAAGAAATCAACTCAGATGATGCAAAAATTGAATATAAATTTAATTTTGACTATAGTTTTTTATTTGTAAATTGATGAATGAATTTATAAATTCATTTACAGTTTAATTAATAAAAAAAAACTAATTTTTATAAATTTTATGCTTAGTTGCACTATAACTTAGGATTGGCTTTTTTCAAACAAGAACAGTATAATCAAGCAGTAGATCACTTAAAAAAGTGCACAAAACTTGATGAGCAGCATATCCATGCCTATAATAATCTTGCTTACCTGTTTAACATGCAATTTAATTTAATTTTATAACTCTTAACAATAAGTCAACAATTCTTATGCCCATGAAATTTAATAATTTATTTAAATAGATGCATCAATTTTATTCAGAAACTATTTAAGTGTGCGGTTAGGCAAAAATGAACAATCCTGCCAATCATAATTGTCATCGACACTGGTCCTTCGCACTCTTTAAAAAAGGCGAGTTCGCCAAAGCAATCAAGAAAATAAAGAAATGCGTGTAAAAATGTCCAACTGATCCTGAAAACTGGATAATCTGGGGTCTAATATTTAAGATTTATTTTTATTATTATTGTTTATTTAATTTCTGATTTTACTATAAGTTTCTCTAATATTGAGGACAGTAGGTAACTACGTGAGTGCAAGGCATAAATTCAAGAAAGCCCTGAAAATAGATAAAGACAACGAAACAGCAAAGGAAGAACTATCAATTGTTGAAAGAATAATTGTGTTAGATTAATAAATTCCACTTGAAAGTGTGCCTTCTCTCAGGAGAGGTGGTAATCAATAGCAACTATTTTTATTAAAACTATAAAAAATTATACAATTTCTCAAAGGGATAATTAACATTGAATTATATTAACTGAAAAAGGGCATAAGTAAAGATGGTTCAATAAAAGACATGGGGCTTGGAGCAGATGGGTGCGCCAGATCTTGCCAAAATAATAGTTGTAGAATATTTTGATGGAAATAAAATTTATTCAATGTTTTATACTATTCAGTTAACACTTTATTCATTATTTTAAGTTTTATCAGTTTTATTTTTATTCAATATTTACACTTAGAATCCAAAAATTCTTTAAATAATAATTTAAATTTTTTAAGATCTATAAAAGTTTACAAGAACATATTCTAAAACCGTGGATGCAAAATTACGCAATATGTAAAATAATGAATTGTAAATTAAAGATATATCTTTGAAAAGCTATTGATCTATTTTGAGATAAATATTTAGAGTATGTCTAAATTATTGTTTTATTATTTATTTATTTTTTTAATTAATTTTATAACTTTACTATATATATTTTTGAATGATGATGTCATAATTTTAGTCTTATATAGTATTATTTTTTAATTGCATTGTTATAAAAGAATTATTACTTAAACTTAATAAAACTTATATTTATATTATTTTCATCTGAAAGAATTATTATTTTTAATTTTCGAATCAATATAAATTATTTAAAAATCATTGATATATATATATAGTTTATTCGAAATAAAAAAAAATGACAAAAAAATGACAAAAAAATGAAGAAATCAGTTATAAAAATTGTAAAAAAAATTAAATCCTCTTCCAAAATAATTAAATTCATAAAAAAATTAGAAAAGAGCTGCAAATTTTGTACGGATCTAAGATGGAAACAAATATAATTAATATGATAATTTTATTATATTCTTAAAACTCTTTGTAATTAATATAAAATATTTTTTGAATATTAGCAAACAAAATTTAATGAAAAATTTTGAAAAGTAAATATAAAATAAATAAAATTAAATTACAGTCTCCTTGTTTATTCAATTTATAATTAAAAATATTATCTTTTTTAATTTTTTCAGTATCTTCTATCATTATATAATTGAATAAAATAGAAAATAAAAATGAGAATTTGTTTTGTATAATTTTGATTTATATTCATAATCAATTTATCTTGGTGATGTAATAATATCAAATAATACCACTCTAAAATTGCAAGGAAACTATAATATCATAAATTATTTTCTATGCTTTCAGCTATAAATATTAAACATTTATTAGATAATTCTGATTATATTTTCAAAACTATTTATTAAGGAACTATAAAATTTCTTTAATTTTATTTGTATAAATATTATAGCCAAAGAGGGGCTTAAGAAAATCTGGGTCCATAAAACAATTTAAACAACACACTCACGAGTAGAGTGGGAAGAGTCCTAGCTGCTCTAACTCAAATGGGAGATTAAATTGCACTGCAATCAAAAATTTATTAATTTATGTTCAAAATTGAATTAAAATTCAAAGGAGCTTAAACTTTTTACCATAACTTTATAATTGAACTACTTTATATTCCCTATACATTTGATCACTATTCTATTAGTTATATTATTATTTTATACTTAATTATGGTTTAAAATTATCTAATATACTTTTTGAATAACCAATGCGACAAGATAGTTCTGCATTTAGCAGCACATTACCATCGAATATCCCTGTTCATGCCTATTTCATGTATGTTTCAATAAACTCAGGTTTAGCTGATAATCAAGCCATAATAAGTCTTGTACTCATTGAGAGGTTATGCAGAATTGCTAATCAAAACGGACTCCCTATCATTATTCTATTATATTATTTAATTATACATTTTTCTTAGCTAATCCAATTGCATTAAGTAGGAATTATTTTTTCTACAAATTCATTTATAAAAATGGGATATTAACTCACTCAATATTCACAGGTAAGTTTTTCTCAGAATCCCTAAATATCTTCCTTATCTCCAAATCTTATAACAATTATTTCATTAACTTAATTTAAGAGTCGAAACAAAATTTTATATGTTATAAAAGGACGTGACATCGACAAATTACGGCTAAGTCACGAACTATATAAAAGATATCAAGATTTCTGCATTCCAACTAATATTGCATTATTATAAAATTATAAGTATATAAACTCTAAATACAAATATATCCTTTATTTTAATAGTATATACTATGAAATTTAAATAATTTATAGATATAAATCATTTTCTTTTTGTGTATGACTAAATTGGGCAATAATATTCTTAATTTATTACATTTTTGGAATATGCAAGATTAATTACATTAGTATTATACTTACCAATTTTCAAATATTTCTATCTGCAAATTACTGCAAAGATATTATTTTTATTTTTCAGTCAGGCTCCCTAAACTCATATCTTTCATTATTCTTTTAATATTATATTAATTATTATTATAATCTAAGTTAGATTTTATAATAGATTTACAATTAAAATATTCCACTTCCAAGGGACCTATTGTCAAAAAAAAATTAATTTTGGAATAATATTAGTAAATAGATTTAAAAAGGTCAATATTTGTGTATAATTTAAAAGTTTATATGACAAAAATAAAATTGTATTCGTTTATTTAAGTGTATCATAAATACTTGTTTAATAAATAGTATAAAAGGCATTCAAATTTCATTATAATTTTGCTTTCTATATAGTTATTATATTAATTGCAATCCTTTGAAAATTTAGATTAAGCTAAATTAATTTTCTCATGTTAATTGGAAATACAATCAAATTAAAAATTTGTAGATAAATAAATATAACTTAATTTCTAAAACAAACTTTAAAAACTTTTGCTTTAGAAATTACCATAGATATAGTTAAAAAATATTAATTTTAATAAATTTAAAAATTTACTAATTTATTTTATAAATTTCCAAATCATAATCATAATATGTAATATTTATTTAGCAGAAATACATCATATAATATTGCGAATATATCTTAAAATGAAAATATCTATGACTTATTTAACTATAGCGTTTATATTTGAACTTAATAACACTTACTTATGGAATTATTATATATTTATATAATAGAAAAATGGTTTTTTTAATTTTAAATTTAACTTACTTAATTTTTCTGCAGATTCCCTCATTTTTATTTTATTTTAGATTAATACTAGCATCAGTCTTAATACTTTTATATATTTGTGAATAATTAATTTAGATTATAATGATTTTGAAGAATAAAAACACAATTTGAACTATTTCACTGAGGTGTCTGCAAAAACAGGGAATGGGGTGTAACAATTAGTGGAATATATAGGAAAAGTGTTATATCATAAAAATTAAGATTGTCTCTCTTAATACAAGGAATCTGAGACTGCAAGCTAAATATCTTATCATAGTTAATACAATTAAATTACTAATATTTGCAAATTTATCTTTAATCCTTTAGATGTAATTATAGAATAAAATTCAATTGATTTATTTCACTATCAGAGTAGGCGATCATCTGGAGCATCACCGATGAATACAGTTGGCAACTCATAAGCAATCTATACAACTGGAAATTCTTTTTAATTTTAATTATCATATAAATTATTTAAAATTCTACACAAGGAAACATGTAATCGAGAAGTCTATACATTAGAAAGAATAGTGGTGGAGGAGGAAATTCTAATAGGAGAAATTCAAATAGTAGAAATAGAAATTTCACAATGGTTCCTCCTTAAAACTCTAAATCTTCTATGAAATTTGGGAAATTTTACCAAAATATTCAAATACTTTTACTTACATATATATATATAATGAATTAATTTGGGTAGGGGAGTGAAAGAAGACTCAATAAACATAGTATAAGCAGTTTTAGTGAGGGAAAAGTTGGAGGTACAAATAAAAGCAATTGCTGTAATTGAAGTTTAAAGTATATTTTAAGAAACAAAAAGATAAGAATTATGAATTATTTAAAATATATTTATGTCACTAACTATTATTTAAATAATGATACAAAAAAGAATATTCTAAGACTGTTATAAATATATAATTTAAACATTAAGTGCAATTATAAGTAATTTTCTTGAATTTAATTAAAAAATATGAAAATAAATTAAATATAAAAATGAATCAATAAATTCCTTTGCAAAACAGACTATGCTTTTAAAGAGAGAAAATTTAGGTATTATTCGTTATATTTTTCTCATTTACCATAAAACATTTATATAGAATTACTTAAGTCATGTAGAGAGAATATCAAATATGAAACCATAGTTGAAAGTAGAGAGCCCTTTCTAACCTGATTTCTTAGCAACTTAAGAAGCTTATAATAGAAATAAACTTTGTAAGTTTTTTTATTTCAATTGTATATCACCAAATAAATAAAATGAAAATAGCTTTTCTTTAATTCCTTTTTAATAAGTGAGAGACAAAGTTTTGTGGTTTTAGCTAATTTTAAAAATGTTTATTTTTAGCATATCAAAATAGTTTGATCAAAACTACCAAATATCAAGACAAAATAGAAAGGTTTAATATTAAATGATAATGACTGTTTATTCTATTTTTTATCAAATCTTTTGCAAAATGTCATTATTCAAATCCAATATAATCATTTCTCTTTATCTACAATTTAATAAGCATTTTTTAAACGATAAGACTCAAGGGACTTCTCATTTTGTTTTTAACAAAGTTTATATAAATTTATTCATATATCATAAATCTAACATCTTATTTCAGAAGAAGCAGAATAAATCGTAAAAGAAAACAAGAGACTTTTGAAAAGAATGTTAGTTATAGATAACCAGCCCTCAGAATAATTGAAAGAAATTATTGATAGATGCAATAATTGGAAGTGGAAAACAAGCTTAAATAAGGATTAAAGGCTTAAGGAGTTAATCTCGACAACTAAAATTAATTAGGTAGCCAAGTTTTTTCTTAAAATAATCACTATATTATAGGGCTTTTTGAAGAAATTACAGAGAACATAAACTTCATATAACTTTGAGAAGTTTGACTAGTAATATGAATAGACCTAGAAATATTCTGAATACATTAAAGAAAACCAAAGTAAAACATTTCGTTTCAACTAATTTGGTTTTTAGCTCGATATTTAACGACTTAATTTTTCTTAAACCCTCCTGTGCTACCAGAGACAGCTTCCTTGGATAAGCTCAAACATTTAAAAATAAGCCAATAATCTATGCGAAATACACTCTCGAAAGATGCTCGAAGTACACATAGCTAAGTGCAATTCAACAAACATACTTAAAATGCATAAGAATTCGATAAAGATTATAATTCTCTACGTTAGACAAGAGTGAGCACAAAAGAATTTGCAAGTAATGATCCCAGGAGTGAAAAGCGCAGGCTTTCTACAGACGATGTTAAAGAAATTAATGAATTTCAAGCTAACCATGATATTAATTTAAATGACTCTCTGGATAAGCAACTCTAAGAAGCAGATAACAGAATGACTAAGTTGCTTGACATTTAAGAAAGGCCACTAACCTCCCCCCTAAAAATAGAGCGAGATTAAATTATAGATAAGCACGAACATTAAATGAGGAGGACTGTAATTACTAAATCTTAAGTGCAAGTTGATTCAGATGGCATGAGAAGAGGGATTAGAATTAAAACTACTAGGTTATCTCGAGTTAAGAGCACGAAGGATGTATAAGCACCCAAGTTTAATAATTATAACAGACAGGAATATAAGAGCTTGCTTAGTACGCTAAACTTGAAAAATGATCCCATAAGCTTAAAATATAAGGAGAAATTGTAAAAGTTTGTGTGAAATGAAACTTATTATAGTAAAATTAACTAATCATATAAAACTAATTATATGGGTGGGTATGAAAGCAATTTTAATATTTAATTTTTGGTAATCAAACAAAGTATTAAGAATATTGAGAAAAATATTGAATGTAAAATGAATTTTGATTAAGATCTAGACCTAATAATTATTAAGAGGTAACTCTTTGATAAAAGTACAATTCTAATTTGTCATTTACAAAACATTTATACTTTAACTAAATTCATAATTAATTTATAGAAAATAAAAGGAGCTCAATTTAAAATGAAATATTATAAGATAAATTTAAAAGATTTTTTTTGAAGAAGTAATGATCATGAAATTATCAAATAGTATGTTGTAAAATAAACATAAATTAATAACTTTTCTGCATATTGCCTGGTAGCTTGGTAATTGTGATCACAGTGTTTTGAATGCTAAAGTTCCAAAAATGAACAGATTTAAATTAAACAATTTTTATAGAATAATCTTTAGATCTAATATAATAGGTATCTGAGAATATTTTTAAATTTACATCTTTTCTATAATTTTTTCTAATTATTTTTAATGTATATTTTTAAATATCTTCCATTTTAATAAATTTATCATGATTCTATTTACAGGATATTGTATCAAATTTTCATAAACGTTTCTTAGGACTTCCATATGAATTCATATTCAATAACCCCTAAAAACTTTTTCTTTTATTTCATTTATAGTTTAATCTATTCAATTTATACACTAAAGAAACCTCAAATGTGCTAAGAATTTTAAAATAATCGATCTTTTTTGGAAATAAAATTAAATTTCTTATTAATTTTACTTTTAAATAAAAAGGTATTTCTTCAGATATTTTTAGTTAAAACTTCACGAATAATCAATTTATTTTTGTAAAAATATAATCTGTCAACTGAAAATTTTTGATTAAAAATATTTAATTAAATTATATGAGTATTTTTATTAGTAAGACTTTTCTAGATAGGAGCAAATGTTGGCACTTGCATTTAAAAGCTGGCATCTGAATGCTCAAGCCTTAAAGAAAAGTCGAAAGAGCTATCTTCTATCTGCTCACAATCGTCATCGTCGTCAAGCTCGTCTATAACTTATTTTTTATAGCAGTTTCCATATTTTATTTCATCCAAATTAGGTGTACTTGTTTTCTAAAAATAAATCAAAATCTTTTAAACTCATTATCCAATTTTAAATATAACTTTGTTCTTATGATACTATTTGAACTGTTGTTATGGGTGGTATTGTTACTCTACCCACTTAACTAATGTAAATATTGTTTTCTATCGAAAATAGTAGAATTGTCTTCAGATCCACTGCTAACTTCAGATTCTTAAATTGCAGCAAGTTTGAGTTTGTTAATTGGGCTTTTATTATTCTTACAGTCAGCTTGGCAATTTTGTTTAGTATTATTTGAATTCAAATTTAAGAAAGGCAATTGCTTTACACAATTTTATGTTATCCCTCTCTCTGGAGTAACTTATCTTAAGTTATTTAAGTTCAATTTATTCTTGGTTATTAAGTCGTGCTATAGGCTTGGTGCTGTTTGAAAGCTCTACAAATCCTCATAGGTCCTAAATGAAGGAAGGTTTATATTATCTATTTCAAACTTTGAGCATCGTTTGCTACCGTTCTATTTCATGTGATTCACTCTGTTCAGTTTAAAATGATTAAATAATGAGAAAATATATCACAAATTTATAAAGTTCATTTTTATAATTTTCAGTTTATGGTGTGCCTCCTACTTCTTAAAAATCAGATTCTCAAAACTCATAATTTTATGTTAACCAAATGCTCCGAAGTCCTCTAAAGAATCAGAATTTTAATCGGGGCTACCATCCTCACTTTTAATGTAAGATTTATGGCAAATGCAAAGATGTGATTTATGAAAAACGCTGTGCATTTATTTAGATTTGGTTTATTCAGGTTAGAGTGGTAAACAGAAATTACTTGTAAGTTTGTCTGATAAATATTATTCGCAGAACCTGTGATGATCGGAAACATCGTACTTGATATAGGGGTGATTCAGTAATTCACTAGCACTTGACCTTTTCGATGGATCGTACTAGAGACAGTGACTGATAAAATCTTAGCAAAGAGGGCTGATCGTATTTTTGCAATTATACTGATATTTACCAGTCCTGATATTCGCAAATATTTGAGGTTTGTTTGCTCCATAAAATGGAAATTCACCGGTTAAAAGTTCGAAGAAAGTCACTCCAAGTGACCATATATCAGACTTGAAATTTTTAAAAGTATTTAATTAAAACTCATGGAATTATTGTTGATTTATTTTAAAAATCGTATGGTTATCCTAATATGACCTCAGGTGCCATATATATAGGTGTCCCATAAGACTAGGTTAGCAATTCGAAAGGCTGTAATATTCTTGAGAATCCGAAATCACATAGTTTAACAATAAACTTTTATTATTACTAATACTGGAATTATACGAGCTATGTTTTTCAGATTATTCTGGCGGCATCTTGATTTAGGAGGAAACTAGGTAATAGTGAGATTGGTTTTATCGGAATTTTCTACTTCATGACTGCCACGTCACGGAATTTGTCAAGTCAACTCACTCAGATACATCTACGTCACGACTAAGATTGATGGTTTGATTTTAGTATTAAACAGTGATATGTTAAAATTATTTTATTTTAATGATTAAACATACACTAATACTGTTAAAAATAATATTAAAGGGAATAGAGCTATTTTTAATAATTAATTTAATAATGATCATCTTATTTTTGTCATGATTCATTTTATGAATTTTTAATAATAATAAATTTAAATTCAATAATTTAACAATATTTAATAATATAATTTTTTGGATAAAATTTAAATTAATGCAATATTTTAGGCTTTATGTTGGTGTTTATTTAGTAATTAAGTTTATATTTTATTAAAAAAATTAATTATTTTCCCCAAAACCCCTATTAACCAACTATAAGAAGAATCTTAATTATGGCAATTCGAATCATAACTTTAATTGCTAAGTTACATTTCGACATCCTTCTTAACTGTTCTTTTACCACTTGTTTATTATTAATTTATTAACTCTTCAGATTACTTGTTAAGCATTATGTTTTAAGGTTTTATGTCTCTGTGAATTGTTCTTCTTTCTTCATGTAAATAAACTTTATCAATAATTTAGATAAATTTAAATAAAAGTTAGATTGATTAAAGAATTTTAGAAATGAGTTTATTTGAGGGCAGATACTAATTGAATAATGAGATCTCTAGCAGAAATCTCAGAAAATACTCCATTTTATTTTAAGTGATTTTTTAGGTCCCCTCCATTACAATACTCTAAGATAATCAAAACACAAAAATTATACTATAAAGTATTTTTAAACATATATACTAATCATATATAAGGTTTTGTGAATATTGTAGAATTCTTTGTTACGATATTTCTGAATGAGTTTAATGATGTTTGGGTGATTTATTTTACTTAATATCATAACTGATAAAATACTACTCTATTATATTAAAAATTATTGGATTTATTTAAAGAAAAAATTTTTAATCAAATTAAAAATTTTGCAATAATTGAAATAATCATGGAGTTAGTTATTTAAATAATACTAATTGATTCTAAAAATAACGTTTATAAAAACTATCAAACTAACTAAATAGTATCATAACCTCATTTAGTATATTATCAAGGTGACTGAAAGACCCAACCTCCCTTTTTAATTATTTTACAGCAAGTTTCTTCCCGGAAGCTTCTATCATAATTAAAAATAAAATTTAAATATTTACCATTTTTACTTATATTCTATAAATTAATATAAATTTACTGCATATCATAAAAACTTTAGAGAATTTGCCGCATCCAATTTATTGTTTTTCTAAATGCTATTAATCTTGGAGTTAAGCTAAAATTTAAATTGATATTTCTCCGTTTTCTAGTGATATGTTTGACATTGTAAGGTTTAAATTATTGTCAATTTATAATCTGAAATATTTATTATGGAATAGAGAGATATAATCTAAATATTGTAGGAATACAATTGATTTGGGAAATGAAATTATAATTAATAAAATAAATAATTAAAATCGTGGCAGTTAACTTTCTGGAAACCTAGACAATATGGTACTTTGTTTTGAAAGAGAATTCAAAATCAGCTGATCTTTACTATTGGCGGTACCCCTCTATCGCATCCCTGAAGCGAGATAACTCGACTTTAATTTTTTGTTATTTATTTAGTTGATTTTAATGCCAAAATTAAACTCAATTTAACTCGCTACAGGGATGCGATAGAGGGGTACCGCCAATAGTAAAGATCAGCTGATTTTGAATTCTCTTTCAAACAAGTACCATATTGTCTAGGTTTCCAGAAAGTTAACTGCCACGATTTTAATTATTTATTTTATTAATTATAATTAGAATTTCCCAAATAAATTGTATTCCTACAATAATGATTCTTTTATGATTTAATTTATAATTAAAGGTATAGAATTAATAGACGCTGATCTGAAAAATTATAATATAGGATTATTTTAAGATTATTAAGTATTAATAGTTTGGACTATTTCAGAATCATTATCTAACTTTTCATTGTCAATATCGCACAATTGCATTTACTTTTTAAATTTTCAGTAAAAAATATAATCTCTTTTTGTAAACAAATAAAATTTCTGTAATATAAGTTAAATTGGATTTTGAAATAATGACTCAAACAATAGTTTTTTAAATATACTATAAATACTCATCATAATCGACATTTAACTAATTTTCTTATTAAACTAATTTTTTCAATTAGCTTATGTTTATTAATTGTATCATTCAATAAAAATTTGGATGAATTAATTTCATTGAAGATATATTAATTTTATTATGCTTTTATTATAAGTTAAATAATTATCGCAGAGAATTGAAATTCACAATGCTTAATTCATATTGATTAAAGTTATTTTACTTAGAAATTTATTTTTTTATATTGATAATTATGTATTAAATATTTCAATAGCTAATTTTCTCTTGACTTGCTAAATCAGAAGCTACTTACTGCAACTTACTAATACTTATAATATAAGTCTGATAACTTTAATTATTCCATATATATAGCAATACAAATAAGAAATCATAAAAGAATTAATAATAATAATAATAATAATAATAATAATAATAATATAATTCTCACTAGCCAATAATATTTCTTATTTTTTAAAATAAGAAATACTCCTCTGATGCATTTACATTCTATCTTTATTCGCATCTTTAGATTTATTCTTAAATAATCTTTGGCTATTAATCTCCAATATATTATGATATTAAGAGGTGACTGTGTCCATATCGCTTTTACGCAAATCTTTGTATTATTTCAATATATCTCCACAACTTTCACGAATTAATTGCAAACTTTTATCATACTTCAATGTTGTAAATTTCTTACAAATAATAGGACATAAACAAGTAAGATAAAAAACACAATGGAAAAATTAAAAAAATTAATAATTACCCATCAAATTTTACATTTAAATGTTGGAGTTTTTGCATTAGAATGCAATTATTTATACTTTTCATACTATGAAGTTCCTCTATCTTTTGATTTCAAATTTCTTTGAGAATTCTCAAAAGATTTTGATTGTATTGTAGATAATTTCATAAACTAATTGTTAGGAGTAGCTTAATCTGATAATAAGTTTTAAATATTTTAAATTACACAAAAAACATTAATTCACTATAAATTATTTGAAATCTTTGGTATATTCAGATTTGATTTTGATGTTCAAATACTTGTCATTATATTAGTTTGAGTAGTTTTTATTAAAAATATCAGAATTTTAATTAAAATTCTCAATAATTATATCTCTTGCTTGGGAATAATTGATATTTTAATGTAAATTTGGCAGTTAATTATTATGTAAGTAGCTATTGTCAATATTCTCAATGAGATATTTTTAAGAATCTAGATTTTACTAATTAATAGTACTTTATCCAATATTTTTATTTTGTTGATTATTTATTTCAAAAAGATTAGCAAAGGATGATTAGTTTGCGGGGTTTAGAGATTAATTTGCTCTTTATTTAGATTTTGAGTTTAGTAATTCTTAGTACATTTGCTCTTTAAAATAATTATTAAATATAATTTAGAATGATTATTAAATTTAATAATATCTCTATGATTATACTTTATTTTTTGTATACTCGAGTACCTTATCATCCTCATCATTATCCTTCAATTAATTAGAGTTTCTTAAATTTTACTTGGCTTCCCCATAATTATTTAAATTTTTATAAGACTCCTTGAAGGCGTCCATTCTGTTTACATTCTTGCTGGATAGTAAAAATTGATCGTAATCTATTAATCCATCTGAATTAATGCCGAAATTTACACTGCTTTGTAATGCAAATTTATCTTAATATTTCACTAGGAATTGGTTTAACATGTTAAAAATTAATTTTAAGATCATATAAACTATATGTATTTTCTCCATCTTTTAAATCCAAATATATTCTTTGATTTATCGAATGAATTTTTTATAAACATGTTCACTCTCCTTTCATTTACAAAAAATAAACAGTAATTGTCATCTTATTATTGTCTCTTATAATTATTTCTTTTTATCATATTATGTTTATATTGTATACTTTATTTTGATGATTGAAGCCAATTTTCTTATTCTTGGGGTTCATCTAATCCTCTAACCTGACTTACCTGGCAGCCTAAGAAAAACTAAATATTTTCTTGGTTCCTCTCATTGAACTCAATTCCTTGAGCTCTTTCTATAATTAATAAACATTTTGTTAGGCGTTTCGTTGCTAGAAGAGATCCATTATTTCTTGGCTGTTTTTCATGAAATTTATTCGATTTTATTCAATTGTTGAGCTATAAAAATAATTAATTATAAAATAATGGTTATCATAAAATATGAGAAATCAAATAAAAAAATATAAATATATAGTATAATAAACATGAAATATATTATAGGGTCTAGAGATTTCATTTAGTCGTCAATGTTGTATCCAAATATATAAAATACTATATTAAATATATTCTAGGTATCTTCTTAATTTAAATATTGTATTAATTAATAGTTTTTATTTAAAATAAATGTATCCCAAACTTCTATGCAATTCCTTTCTAATTTTTATTTTTTATTTCTTCTCAATAATGGCTTCCACAGATTGCCTCAAAGTATACCTGTTGACTTATTTTTAAGTGGCTTTTTACATTATTTGCTCTTTTTATTGATTAAAATATTTATAGTCTTGTTTATCTATTCCTCCTGCAGCTTTTACCCTTAATTACCCCTGGTCGTTTACATGTGAATTATAGATAATAATGGTAAATAAATTTTGATTAACAGTTTTGCAATCAAAATATTCTCACATAAAATTATAGTCACTATCAACGTCACTGTCATTAAACTATGATTAAATTTGATGATTTTAATTATATCTTTTAGATTCATTTAGCCTAGATTAACTTCTAGAATTTTTATACACAACTGAATCATTTTGAGTTTATTTTCTGGAATTTTAACTTTGATTGTTCTAACCTCTAGATGAGATTTATTGATCATAATTATTATGCGAAGAAGACGTCTTAGGGTGTGTTTAATCGATATGTTTTAGATTTTAATGCAATTTATGATTAAATTGAGCTTTGTCTTTTATTCTATCTAATTCTTCTTAAGTTATGAAGACTTGCGAAGTTTAAGGAGAATTCTTGTGCAATTATTAATATTTGGGGTTAAACTTAGATAAATTTTAAGTATTTTAAGGTACGTCTTGTCTATTGGATCTGGGTGATAACTAAGAACTATTTCGATGCTTAGAATCAAATATAGTTGGTTGAGAAATTTCCAAGCTATGATTTGAAATATTATTTTAATCTTTAATTTTAGGGAGGGAAGGTATGGAGGAATATCTTATATGATTGATTGTTGATAATTTTTAATTTTGATCATCATATCTATAAGAATCCTATGTATCCTTAATTTATTTTGGAAATTTAGATTCATATTGATCGAAAATATTGTCTTATTTTTAATCGTTTTTAAAAGCATTTTTCTATCTTCTATTTTTATTTTTAGATTGACTTCTTGACTTGGGTCTCCCTTCTTTTTTTTGATGACTTCTCAATCTAATTATAACTTGTTGATTTTATTGTTAATGCCCTTAATTTGAAGCATTTTATACTTTTCCGATCCTCCTCTAATCAGCCTATTTTTATAGGACATTGACTTATTAATCTTATATATGCTGTGTAAATTAGCTGTATCTATCTATATTTATACTATCCATTTTACTAATACTTTGGATATCTATAGATGAAGAGGGTGGTGGACTCTATAGATATTTTATGATTGCTTTCTTTTAAGTTAGTAAACTATGAGATAATTGATTTGGATTTTAAGCATGTTGATTTTATATATCACCAGGCATAAGCTGCTAATAATGCTAATCTTAGATATTTTGTGATAAAACTGACTTGCTGTTTATTCTGTTTTAATGAATTTAGGCTTTATGAGGTTAAGATATTGTTGGATTTAAAACCCTTAAATAATTAGTGCATATTTACTTTTGAAAAAATACAATAAATTATTATATTTAGTGAAATAAAATACCAAAATAGAAAACTGTTTTAGAAAGATTTCAGAACTATGAAATAATAGAAACTGTAAATTTTTATGCTTCAATTACCTTGCTTAATACTAATATTTATTAATTTATCTTAAACTTCTATGTTATTTTGATCAAAGATAGATTATTAAGGATTTATCATACCTTTCTTTTAATGATTATCCTATGACATTTTCCTTTAATGCATTTTATTTTAATCCCACAACTTATTTATAATTTATTATTTTATTTTATTTTATATACAGTCATTTTATCTTTGATATAAGATTTACTCACCTTAAAAGCAAAATTTTTGATATTTATTTAATATTTTTAATATTTAGATAATGAACCCCAAACTGTGTAATAAAATAAACAATTGATATATAAATAATACAATATTAATTTAAAATGGGAAGAAGTATATACAGATCTCTCGCAGCAAACGTGACTCTGACTGTAGGCATCGTCTTGGGATTGAAAGCAGCCGATTATTTGATGTGGGATGCGCCCAAGTACGAAATGATGAAGGAACAGATTGAAATTGACTACTGGAAAAAATACGGAGAGCCATCAGAGATTCCAGGCTAATTGCAGAAAAGTACCATTCAAGATGGAGAGTTCTATGTCACTTATCTTAAAGATATAAGGTTATTTTATTTTATATGTAATAGTCAATACTCATTTATTCTGTAATTAAAGTAGGGGTGTACATTATATACAATTTGAATTTTTATAAATTTTTAATCAATATTATCAAAGATAAAGCTCCTGAGAAATAACTAGAGCAAGTTTATAAATTACATTGAAGAAAAATCACAGACTCACACATATTTATTATTAATTGCCAAAATTACAAATCTGCAATGTTTTAATCTTAATTTCTTAAAAATTAACAATAAATCTGTCATCATTGAATGTTTATCTAAACTACTTTCTTAATTTATGGCTATTTTAATTGATTTAATTAAGGCTTGCTTAAATCGAGAATGATTGATGTAATTATATTTGCTAATTTTTAATTATAATTATTATTATATTAATTTTATTAATTTAAAAATGAACGAGGATAGTAAGCATATAATTATCTTATTTTTCTCAATTATTTACCAATTTCTGATGTAGATTAGGACGATCAGAGAATGAGAGAAATTAACAGGAGCATTCTGGATTTGATAGATAACGACGAAGAGGGAAATTTATTGAACATAGAATAAACCAGGGATGTGTAAAATATTCAGATTTAGCCATCATCTCAAAGATTTATGCTTAAATTATTAAAATACATAGATTAACTTGAACATAATTAAGCTCTTTCTCAACTATTTATTTAAATTTGGGGTTTAAATTTTATCAATACCTGATAATTTTACATATATTTTAATGCATGAAAACATGGACTAGTTAATCACAGGGCCGTTCAGACCAAACCCCCTAATAAATCACAGAGACTCACTATTACAAGATATTGTAGGAATACATTTGATTAGGGAAATTTTAATAATAATTAATAAATTAATTAATAAAAATCGTGGCAGTTAAGTTTCTGAAAACCGAAACAATATAGTGCTTGTTTTAAAGAGAATTGAGAATCAGCTAGACTTTACTATTGGGCGTTACCTTCATTCGCTTTCCTGTGGCGAGATAACTTTACTTTAACTTTTGATGATTTATTTTGTTGATTTTAATGCCAAAATTAAAGTCAATTTATCTCACTCCAGGGATGAGATAGAGGTGTACCGCCAATAGTAAAGTCCGGCTCATTTAAATTCTCTTTAAAACAAGTACCAAATTGTTTAGGTTTCCAGAAAGTTAACTGCCACTAATTTTTTAATTTAATTATAATTATAATTTCCAAATAAAATGTATTCCTACAATAGTACCACAACTATGATGCAAATAGACAATTTAGCTAATATGCTTGTTTAACAATCACTATAACGTCAAATGTTATAGAGCAGTTAAATGCCTATAGATGAATAAATGATAGAACAAGATACTATGAACATAGAGGTAAGTTACTACTCTATGATAAAAATATATAATTGCAATACTAGAAGTTTAATAAGGAATTTTATAAATTAAAAAGTTTCTAATTTTTGCCAAAAAAAAACGGGTGTTTTAGTCAATTGCGAACTGTGGTAAAAATTGCGAATTATAATAATAAATTTTAATTTTATATGCGAGATCTGGCAAAATAAATAAAAAAAGCAGGGTCTTAGGGGTGCAGCCCCTAACGGGGTCACATGGGGAAGAGCCCCTTGTTATCGCAATGCGATAAAAAGTAATTGCAGGGGTCTAGACGGCATCAGCCCCCAGTGGGAGGGGGTTTCGGGGGAGGTCAAAGCCCTCCCCTGAAAAACCCATTTGACCTCTTTTGTAAGTAAATTGATGTAATTAGTTTAAAATTTAATCGTTAAATATTCATATATTAATAATATTAAATGTCTGTTAGATATAATATTAACGATCTTATGATTTTTAAAATTATGCTAAGTTTCTTCTCCATAGAGCTTCAAATAAATATGGTTCTATTTATTCTGGGTTTCCTGGCAATGTATTATATACATGTTTGATATGATATTTGAGAACTGCCCATAATCCTTCAATTAAATTGCTATGTTCCACTGTTCTTTATATTCCATTTTGTGATTAATGAATATGTTTTTCATGTCTCATTTCAAGTTCTTCCCAATTTATTGCAATATAGCTTGCCCAACCGTCTGTATGGACAATACTGTCTCTTTCTACATTTTCTCAAATTAAATCCTCTAATGTTTATGTTGTCCTATTCAAGACACTAAATAATTTACATCTTTAGCTTCCTTCTTCTATTAAACCAACTATCCATATTTATCTGTCATATATTGTATTTTCTGGATGACTATACTTTAAGGACCTATGTGTCCATAGCGACTCGTCCATTTAGACACTATCTTTTAATAAAAAGTTTTGTTGTTCTATTAACATTTTATCTTTGATAATATTCCTAAAATTGATAAATTTAGCTAATAGACTATCTTGTTGTTCTCAACTGTCAGTGATCAGAAAGGTGTTTTACTGCTTCAGATATATTGATTCCAGAAGGAAATAAATTGAAAATAACTTCGTCAAGAATTTCTAATGACATGTTTGAAGGACAGTATAAATTAAGTCCTTGTCTTATAGACTTTCTTGATCTGCATTTATAGATATCACATACATATATAACACTTTCTAAACTATTATTTATGTTATAAAGTTTGATAGACATCTATGATTAGCAGCGTATACATTAAAGATTTTTTCAATATACCTAAGTCTGAAAATCTTTTTAGTATTTATTAAGTAACTGAGTATTATTATGTTTATTTGACTTAAGAAAAAAATGATTCCATTTTAATTATTATAATTTAACGATTAAATTTTAAACTAATTACATCAATTTACTTACAAAAGAGGTCAAATGGGTTTTTCGGGGAGGGCTTTGCCACCCCCGAAACCCCCTCCCACTGGGGCCTGACGCCCTCTAGACCCCTGCAATTACTTTTTATCGCATTGCGATAACAAGGGGCTCTGCCCCATGTGACCCCGTTAGGGGCTGCACCCCTAAGACCCTGCTTTTTTATTTATTTTGCCAGCTCTCGCATATAAAATTAAAATTTATTATTATAGTTCGCAATTGTTACCTCAGTTCGCAATTGACACTGGAGTTCGCAATTGACACTGAAGTTCGCAATTGACACTGGAGTTCGCAATTGACACTCAAAGTTTGCAATTGTTAACCCAGTTCGCAATTGACTACAACACCCAAAAAAACAATATAAATTGGACTTCAAATGTTAATTGTTCTCAAGACTTGAAAATAGAGTCCGTAAATAATTTGGAAAACTCAATAAGGCAATAAGGAAGATAGAATTTTATTCAAATATTTTTATTTTTTATCTGAAGATTTTAAATAATTATAGTATTTTACCTACTATTTCTTCTTTTGCTATATAATTATAAAATCTTATAAGATGAAACTGACAAATAATATTTTTATTAGGAAAATATTGATGAGTAAATCATAAATATTCGCATCAAAACTATGGATTCATCTGAATGTTAAATTGAGATCTTGAAGTGTGCTGATGTCAAGGAACTCAAGCAGAAAATTGAATAGAAAATGAGAGTGCCAGTTGGTAGATAAAGACTTATCTTTCAAGGTAAACTGCTGAAAGAAGGAACCACTTTGGCTTCATATAGGGTATTAATTTTTACATTTTTTAATAGTCTCTTCTTGCAGATTTAGAACCTGCAGGTTGTTCACTTAGTAGCAAACATACAATAAAGACCTGAGCAAAATTAATAGCAGAGTCAAACATCACAAGCATAAAATTAAGCAAATCAGCCAAATTAGAGAGCTCCAATAGGTTAAGGATTCAACCTTAGTAATACCATGATAAATGGAGGATAAGGAATTGATTTAGTTTCTGAAATCACTCGTTCAATAAGTAAGCTTGAAATGATAATTCTTAATTCTTCTTTTTAGATGAGACTAACTTTGTAAGAAGGAACAGAAGACTGGTATTTTAATAAAATGCAAGGCAGTACCTTTAAAACATCAATTTGAATTAGAGAGAAAGTTAAGAGGCTATTAGATAGAACATTTGGCAAATGCGATCTATGATTGACTCTCGCTTGACTTATGAAAGATCCTAGGAGCTAATGACTCATGCTTCACCTACCAATGCTTAAATAAATGAGCTCCCTGTATTTGATTTAGAAAATAGGAAGTTTGAAATAGGTTAATGGGTTGATGTTAAGGACACTATTGATTAGTGGCTTGAAGGCTAAATTATTGATATAAAGGAAAATTAAGTTTTTATTCACTATAATGGCTGGGGAAGCAGATGGGATGAATGGGTAGCAGCTAATTCTCCTAGAATTGCTGCTTTCAGAACCTAAACAGTCCAAAACCCTAGATCATTTTATTTATCACCATACCCTAACATATTGCCTGATGCTGCAAATTTCACTTCACCATCAAATTAAAATGAACTTGGTTCTCTGCTAGGGGATATGATGGGAATGATGCAAGAGACTTAAACTATGATACAAGATTTTAAGTAACTTAGAGAATAGGCTGCGTCATAGAGCACTTCTTCTTAAGATTCAGCACGCTAAAATATAGAGGAAGAAAAAAAGCAATCTATAGAAGAGTTTAGTAGCATCCTAGAGTATAATGAAGAGCAAAAATAACAGCATAACAATCCTAATGGAAGATTTCATTTCAATCAGAATAATCGATATAGAAATGCAGATTAGAACATTCAAGTAGTTTAAATGGCTGCTTAACTTGGGCCAATAGTTGACAGATTAGGTAGAATGCTGACTGATATATCCCCTCATTTTAATAATATAGTAAAACATCATTAAAATCTAATACGAGAAGGCAACATTAACGCTGGAAATCAACCAATAAGTATAAACCCTACGGTTTTGCCTTAGAGAAGAGGTATTAATAGCATTTTCTAGCCTTTAGGATCACTTTTAAATTATGTAAGGTCAACTTCCGCAACATAACAATAAGTACCTGCTTCTTAAAATAGCTTTCAAAGCATTACTTCTTAAGATTTGAGGAATGATTCATTGTAGTCTTAATAAGTTCCAGAAGTTGCTTAGAGACCAATGATGATTTAAAATTAAGTACCAATCATGCATTCACCTGGCGATATTTCCTCTGTTGCTAATATCTTTGACAATAGACTCTTCGAAGAGTAATAAGACCAAAATATTGAATTTCATATTCATGCATTCCTGAGTCCTCCAGTTAGAGGCAATTAAAGTGCAGGAGCAGGGCCAAGTGGAAATATTCCAGACTAGTCGCCAATATAAGTGTAATAGATACCTTAATAAGCATAACAAATGAGATAGAGGTCTGAAGCAAATGACGTTATAATTTAAAGTAACCGTCAAAATGCTTAAGTTGGACCATCTCCCTTAAATTCTAGTCTTAACAGAAGTCATAACAATTCTTAGAATCAACTTAGAGAAAATTCATAAGCAAATCAGAACACAGACATTCTCAGACAGTAAAACTAAATCACATAAACTCCTCTGGATTTAATAAATCGTGAAACTTAAACTAACCAAAGTGAACATTTTTTGAAAAATATTCCTATGCTTGATCAAACAGTCTAGTAACAAGTTAAGCCACAAAATAATTAGATTCCATTCACAATGACTTAAAATCCTCCAATATATAAACCCGTGGGACTATTCGGAACATTAGAAGATTAATAGCTAGTTTAGGATCTTAACCAACCACAATTAATTAGTAGAAAATCAGAACCATCTTCAAGACTCAGCTCTTTCAGAGATACTCCTACATAAAACAACAATAAGAATATGTTCAGCAATAAACCTAAATCTAAGCCCACTATAAATATAGGTAGGTTAAAAAATGTCCATTTAAATAATTTTTATCTTTAGATTTGAGATAGACTCAACCATCACTTTCACACAAATCACAGTTCTTCCAGTAGCATGAAAATGATATTATGGATTACGATGAAGAAGAAGTCGAAGATGAAGATTTTGTGAGACATCAAATTTAAGAGCCTCATGAAATGATTAAAATTCAAAATCATCATCCTTCTGTTTAGATTCAAGGTAAGTTAAAAAATTATCTACTAACTCCCTCTTTAAACAAGCTTCTCTATATTAAATGATTCATTTTTCTTAAGGACTTAATTAGGAGATGTAAATTTAAAGGAATCAACTCCATTGTAAGGATAAGAAACCCCCAGAGATCTCGAATGTCACTAATAAGTTAAGTAACACAAAGACCTCTCCGAAACTCTCTCACCTCACTACAATCTAGCAGCAACCCCTCATGCGAACATAAATTCTCAGCCCTAATCATCAGCCGAAGAGTCCCATCTAAAGTAGTTAGATTCTCAGATAGGTAGCTCATTAACAAATACTAAACAGCAGCAATAATTAGGTTCCCATGTCATCCACGATGAGGAGGAACACCCTCAAACCCTCTTTTTCGCAGCTGACTAGCCAAACAGGCCCTGCTAAGAAAACCTAAAGACTCTAGAGAATAGACTTGGAAAGAGAAAGTCAAGAGATGATGGTGATGAACAGTTTAACCAGCAATAATCATCAATTAAAAGATATAGATAGAAAGATAATGACAAAAACTATGCCAACTTAAGCGAGCAGCAAAACATTGAATAATGATAGTAAAAACTCAACGTAGCCTAATAATAATAGTAGTAGTAATTCCAATTAAATCAGAAAAAGTAAAACGACAATATAAAGCTGAATAAAATTAATGTTGAGAGAATATGTTTTTTATTAAATCTTAATTTTTATCAAATTACCATACTTTTTAATCATAATTACAGAGTTTAAAAACATCAAAATTCTAATAAATTCGCAATTTAAAATTTAAAGAAACATATCTTATGTTTACTATATTTAACTTTACAAGAACAATGAGAGAAATAATCAAGATTGAATGCAAAAATAGAGCCCATAAAAATATAAAGAAAAATAGACAAGAGTAATACGATTTAATATTTGGAATTAAGCATTATTTGTATTTTTACATAACATCTTAATAACTTAAATCCTTTAAATTATACAAATAAATCCATTCTATAATAAATAGTAGTCAAATTTATTGAAATATTTATGAAATAATTAATTATAAGTTCGAAATATCTTTTTATTTAAAGACACGCTTTAATTGTATATAATTAAAATTTAAGATATAATTTATTATAAATTCCTTTTTTTACTGCTATTATAATATAAATTTGATTAAATTAATTGTATAATGATGATGACGAGCTAATGAATTTTACTTCATATTGCTTTATATGACATCACAACTTCATGATATCCCATCATACTATATAAATTATATAACTTAGTTATTTGATCTCAATTCTTGGACTATGAACTTGCTGGGAATATAAGGTACGTGTAGGCCATGAAAAATGCATATTAAATTATTAGAAATATCAAGACGTAGACGTATTTATTCATTTTTGCTTGTCCTGATACTTCCAATGCGATAGTATAAATTGTAAATAATTAAATGATTTTTAGTTTATAGTATTATTAGTAATAAAGAATAAAAAACTATAGTCTATTTATTCTGCGTCAGTTTTTCATGTTAAGTTTATACTGTGGTGCATGATTGGAAATTTTCATCGAAACTATTCTGATAAATATTTTGAATTTTATTCATTAATGTTTGACTCATGTTGCTTGGAGTCTCTTTTAACTCTTCTAAATCACATTTAATATAGTATATCGTAATATATTATAAATGATTTTGATGAATATAATGATTTAAAATAATGATATTAGTATTAATCACTTGAGATCTGAGAGTATCTAGGTTAGCAGTCATTTTATACCTAAGAGTATTTATTCGTAATTTTATTATGTTGTCTCTATTATTATTCCAAATCATCTAAGTTTTTCTCATTCTACTGGATTTAGATTGCTTCAGTATTTTCAGTAATGTTATCATCGAAGTCTTGGCTTGTTTTGTGCGATTTGTTCTAACTAGAAATATTGAAATAGTACTTAAAATTAACTATTAATCAAGTTTTATTAGTTTGGTATATTGAATTAATTTATATTTATAGAATTGTAATTTTTTCAGGTATACTAAAACCATTAAGTCTAATTTTGTTTTTTAATTTTAACCGAAACTTTAGTATTTTGTTATTCTAACTAATTGAATAATTACTTCTTAATATATCAATTATAAGTTAAGTGTATAATTTAATTTAATTAATATAACTTTTTAAATAATATATTCTTCTCAAATATATTAGAAGTATTTAATTTACTTCTATTTTTATTATTTAATGAATAGAGTGTATAATTATTAATTTTTAAATAATAAATTAATTTATGTAATATTTTGAAAAGTATTACTCTATATTATTGTAGGAATACATTTGAAATTGGGAAATTATAATTAAATAAATCAAAATTAATTCAAATTAGTGGCAGTTAAAGTTGGCCAATTTAAACGATCTTGGGCTCATTCGATAGAGAATTCAAAATAAGCTGGACTTTACTATTGGCGGTACTATTTTATCGCATACCTGAAGCGAGATAACTCCACTTTAATTAAACGCATATAAATACATTAAATTATACCCTAACATTAAAGTAAAGTTATCTCGCTCCAGGGATGCGATAAAATAGTACCGCCAATAACAAAGTCCAGCTAATTTTCAATTCTCTATCGAATGAGCCCAAGATCGTTTAAATTGGCCAACTTTAACTGCCACTAATTTGAATTAATTTTGATTTATTTAATTATAATTTCCCAATTTCAAATGTATTCCTACAATATTATTAAATAGAAATATTGGTGCTATCGGTGTGACTAGTTGGGTTTTCAAGATTACTGCTGGTCTTTCGCTTCACATCAACTTTTATATTCATTTCTCCATTTTTTATTTTCTGATACTCAGTCTAGTATCTCATTAATTATAAATCTTAAGAATATAATGTTTTACAATAAACAATTTATAAAAATACAATCTAGATAAAAAGAATTATCTCGATTGATCATCATAGTCTAATAATTTTGACAGGAACTTAGTGCTCTACTCATATTTATCCTCCGATTAGTTTAATTAGATATTTTTGTCGTTGTCTAGTAGACTCTGAGAGAGTTGTTTATATTTATAATATAATATTCACTAATATATTAAGAAGTAAGTAATATATCATATTGTTTCTTGTGAGATGTCACCAACATGTTTTCGTGTTATTTGTTTAAGCTTAAAAATCTTTTAAATATTAAAAATTTCTGGGATAATATAAGTATATACTACTATAGCAACTGTTTAATTATTCATGCTAATTTATTCCAATAAATTCTGCTGATTTGGCTTGTTAATATAATTATAATATTTATTATATTTTTCACTATAAATATTTATAAAAATAGATAATTTAAGTTATATTAATAAGTTTTCATTAATATTTCTTTTTCGCATCTTTTGAAGATTTATGAGCAGATTATTTCCTACTTTTTGCTTTGCTATCTTAATTATCTTAATCAATCTATTGAAGAAATATTTTGAAAAATATATATAAAATTCAATTTTAATTATACGGGACATTAATAATTTTCATAGTAAAAAAAAATATATATATATAAATATAAATTATTTTAAATTATTATATTTATTTATTAATAGCTGTCTTAATTTACAACGATTTTACTGGTGTTATTAGTATTATTTTAATTCAAAAGCTGTATTTGCTCATTGTATAACTGCTACTGTTGTTGTATTTACGAAGCCAAATTAATGTTATTTGTCAATCTATTAGCGCCTCCAGCAGCTTAGCCACCTGAGCTTTTCCGTTTCTTAGACTTACCTGGTGACTTTTTGCCTCCCTTCTTAGCTTAATTTTAGCCATTTTAATGTAGTATTAATAAATGAATTATTTATCAGAATCATTAATGAGCTTTTAATGAAACATTATTTAATAAAGCTTCATGTTCTTTCTATTTAAGTTCCTCTTCCATAGTCTATCTCTTATTCTCCTCTTCTTCTCTTTGTTATCTCTCTATGTCTTTTTTCTACTCAATTTATTGCAATTCTTAGTTCAGTAGCTTATAGTGTCGGTCTACTTCATTTTACCTGCTTGTTGCCATTATCTAGTTCACTTCCATTTTTTAAGTTTAAATTCTTAGTTCTTCTTTGAGTTTTAAAATCTCGTCAGAGTATACAGCAGTTTTTATACGGCTCTCTCTTTGTGTCTTTTTAACTATATGATAAGAAAAGTTATGAAAATTATGTTCATACATAAATATCATTCATAATTATATTTTAAAATTCCATATACCACATAAATTCTGATTTTAAAATACTCAATACAAATTTATAATTCGAATCTCTTTAGATAATATATTACTTACTGTTATCCCTAGCCTAAACATTTTCTTATTCAATGTCTTTGAGTTAATATTCCTGCCTCTTAAGTTAAATCTCCAATTCCAGTCTACGATGTTATGCCTTTTACTCTTGGTGTTTTATTTCTTCATCGAGTTACTCAATAAACTCCTAAATTTAAAGTGAAGTGTCCTAGTATTCTTCAAATTTAGTATCTTTTTGGGCTTTTACTTGGTCAAGATTCTCTTTTAACTGTTCTATTTTCTCGTGTATACTTGAAAATTAAGATAAAAATATAGCAGTATATTCTGTTTTTAATAGTGGTATTTAGAGTTTCTATTTTAATTATATCTGCTCCTTGCTCACAACAGCATTTGAGATTTGTTTATGAGTCTCCTCAAGCTCCTTCTATTTGTTATTAAGCACGAGCAATTTCAATTCATGTTAATATTGCGGCATCTTAGACTTTCCAATGCTCTCTCTATTTTTCTTGCACACCTTGTTTATTTCTTCCACATCTCTAACATTAATTGCATTACTTTCCAGGTGTACTCTTAATATAGATCCGTGCTCATTAATTGCTTCTTTTAGAGCGAGACCTCCTTCACGCTAGATTTGGTTTGATTTTAGGTTTAAAGTCTGGAATGAGTGATTCTTAGCTAGAGCTCTCGCAAATATTACAGCGCCTTTATCTGTAACATTGTTATAAGAGAGGTCTAAGTGCTCTACGGGAAAAGAGTAAACTTATAAAAACAAAATAAACCCAAAATTTGTATAAGTATTTATAGTTTAGATAAACACTATTTCTGAGAAGTTCTGGATTCCATCATCTCCAAAGCCATTATTAGATAGCTTTAAGATTTTAAGTCTTTTGTTTTTAATCACCCCTTATGATATATAGAAAGCACCTTCCTCTTCAAGTTAGCATTGATTCATAGATAACGAAACAAGAGAGTTATTGTTTAAGAGCATCTCCCTAAGAACTCTTAATCTTTTACCTTCTAAATGATTTCTATCAACAACAAGCTCTTTCATTTTTGCATTTCTTTGAAGTACAGAAAATAAAGCCTATGCACCTTTAAATGTGAATTTGCAGGAAGAAACATTTAGCTTTTCAAGAAAGTTTTTAGTGCCTAGAGCCATAGCTATTTATCTAATACCTTTGTTACCTAAGTAATTACTGCTTAGATCTAGTTCTCTCAAATGAGATCTTATTATGGCTTGCTTAAGTTTCTCAAAAACTTCTATCTAGTTAAGTTCACTAATTTGACATTTCAAAGATAGCAGAGAGCATGGATTGTTTTCATCCATAAATGCTTCACAAATCTACATCATACCCTAGTTACCTAATCCAATGGAGGACACATCTAAGAAGTTAATAAACTTATTCTTTACTAGCAAATTATGTAGTTCAGCTATACCAGTTTGAGAAACTCGATTTCTAGCCATGCCTTCAAGCGTTGACACGTTTAAAGAAATTAATGACTAATTTCTTTGTAATCCTTTAAAGATAGCAATCATTCCCTCGTTACAAATTTCGTTAGAAGCTAAATTAAGATGCACTACTGTTCTTGATTTCTTTATAGCCTTCATTAACAGCTTTACTCCAGCATCTCCTAAATTATTTTTATGCAAATCAATTCTAGCTATTCTATCATTAAAAGGGTCAAGCAATATATTTTTCAAGCAAGCTGCAAAGTTTTATGAAATACCCATTTCAGGGAAGGATACTATTCTATTTATACAAACCTTTTTGCATAATTCTTGAAATCTTTGTAGTTGAACTTAGTAAGCTGGAATGAGTAAATCTTCACATTTGACTTTAAATAACTTTGCGACTTCATCTTCATTTAAGGTTGGTATCTTACTGTCAACTACGTTACTACAATCAATTTTACACAATAATTTTAACTTACTCTATTTCGATCACTGCAGAGTTGATCTTTTGCTTATTGACGTATATTTTATGAATCATTTCTTGCATTTACTAGAAATTTTACTGTTCCTAAATCATACTTAATGCCATAAGTGATTGAGTGGGGCTTAAACCTTAATTTTATTACATTTGGTTGAAATCCTCGTATCCAGAATAATTTTAAAGTTGAGTTGATTGACCTGTTGATCTAATATTGGCTTAGTTTTATTAGTACTAATCATTACTTTAAGTTTGATTGGGAATTATCTGGAATGAAACATTATTATAAGTTCCTTGCATGCTCTTCAGTTTTCTATGCCCCATAGGATTAACATTGTTGCTTGAGTATGCTGAACTGTTATTATTCTATCTAAAATGGCTATCATTTAGCTTAATATGAGCTTAAGGCGATATCTGACGTGGTTTTTATGAGTAGTTTCCAGTTACCAGGGAAATAATTCGATCTAGTCCTTTTTGATGATCATCTATTGTAGGTGAACTTGATACATTTAAGCTTGAATTTAGCTGGATTCTACTTTTACTAACGGGTCGGCTGTTTTAATGATTCAAAGCAGGTTTTATATTAGGTTAAGCATTTCTCATAATTTTAAGACCTCTAGAACTCTGTAAATTTGATGAAGGTATGCTAAAATCAAGTCTCAATCTACTACTATTTTATTAAGAGAAATAATTGTCTGTTTAACTCTAAATAACTGCTGAACCTCTTAAATTTTTAAAGGCACTTAAGAACTAAGACTGTGATCCGCCTGCTTGAGTCGTAGCTTATGAGCTTTAATTATTATCAATATAAATTTATTCTGCTGAGCTTTAATTTAGGTTTCTAATTTTAGAAAAGGCTTCTTTTTAAGAAGGTTACGATGATTAGCGACCATGAGACCTGATATTCTAAGATTAGCTACCAGAAATATTATTTTGTTAATCTTCGCCCTGAAAAAGCGCATCTACTTGTTACCCTGATATAAAATTATTAATTTATTGAACTCTTAACTTCCTCTGTGTTGGATTGAACTTTTGCTACATTTAAAATGCTGACTTTGGTCTTTCTTTGACAAATGATTTCATCATCCCAACCTTTCTAGCTAAGCTTACATTATTATAGTCATGAAAGTATTCTTCACTATCTCTTCGGTTCTAAAAAACACATTATTACAATGATTTATATTTCTTACTTATCTTTCAAGGGCAGCCTTCGTCTCATTAGTAGTATGTTCTATGATCAATTTTAGCTTGGCCTTATTTTCTTTTAAAATGTTCCCCGGATTATTCCCATTTTTTCTATTATTAGTACCTGAAACTGAAAATATGGCACTTTAATTCGCTTAATTGAAATAATTATTCCCGCTAGCTAACCTGCTTATACTGTTATTATGTGATGCTGAGCCTGATGCTCTACCTCCAATATTATTATGATTCATTTAGTAAATCTGAAAGTCGGTATAAAAATGTAATAGTTATGGAAAATTGTAAAGTAATCTCTTTATAATATATTTATATTTATTTTATTCATTAAAACTTGTGTGAATTTTATTACTGATTTCCTATGACGCGTTTTTTCTATTAAAGTTCATCTTTTAAAACTTATTATATAAAACAAAGAACATATTTTCTAAGGGTGCTGAATTATAGATATGGTTCGGATTAATGAATAGATCATTTTAATTTATTTGCAAATCTTTTTATTGCTCTAAGCCTTAGTATATATTAAATAAAGATATTAAATCATTCACTTAAAGCCACTCAAACAATCACAAAATCTTTGAAAACATGCAAAAACTAAACTCATTCGCCAAACTCCACAGAGCCACTAACTCTTTCACTCAACTCAGTAAGTACTCACATCCCTCGCTAGCTTTGCATATTTTTATAATTTTTAAATAAAAAAAAGTTACTTTTGTAAATTAGCTTATTGAAATTTGTATTAAAAATTCTGAATTTAAATTGCAATTAAATTTTTGCATATGCGCATTGATTCTATGATAATTTAAGGTGCCAATTTAATCGAATTGTATAGATAGAGCATCATTCAGTGCTGCCGCATCTCCTGCTAAGGTCAACCCATTAGACCCAACTCAATATGGACCTAAGCTCGATGACTTCCAAGAACCACGTTTCCTTGAGCAGGTCAAGCTTTTCTTCGATAACGCTGCCTCTAAGACCGATGTCCCCAAGGAGTATTGACAATTAAAAATACTTTCATAGTAATTTTTAATAAATTGATAATCGACAAATTAATACTTGGATTTGATTAAGGCATGCAACACCGTAATCAGATTCAACATTCCCTTGAGAAGAGACAACGGCAAGATTGAGACCATCACATGCTACAGGTAAATCTTAAATATCGTCAATTCATTCACAAATAAACAAATTAACTTTTTAATTTTATACTAAATTTTCTCTGAAAATACATGCATTAAAAATTTTACATTGATTGATGTATTAACCTCATGACTTTTAGAGCTCAACACAGTCACCATAGACTACCAGTGAAGGGAGGTACCAGATACTCACCCGACATCGATCTCCAGGTAAGGACCACGTAATTCTTAGAGTATACGAGGATTCGGATCCGTTAAATATCCTTACGGATCCGTTCCTTTCATCGACTCCTTAACCTAAGAAATCTTATTATCATTTATAATTAACATCTTTATTTTATAGGAAACTGAGGCACTCGCTTCTTTAATGACATTCAAATTGGCTGTCGCTGATGTCCCCTTCGGAGGTGCCAAGGGAGGTATTAAGATCGACCCAAGAAAGCTCAGCAAATCCGAATTGGAAAGAGCTACCAGAAGATATTAATTTTAGTTATGCTGCATGAGACTAGGTAAAAGACTATTTAAATTTGATAGATACACCATGGAATTGATCAAGAAGGGATTCATTGGACCAGCCATTGATTGCCTCGGCCCCGATATGGGAACCAACGAACAAGTTATGACTTGGATTAAGGATACCTACGTTAGCGTAAGAGGTGAGCAAGACATCAACGCTGAGGGTTGCTGCACTGGTAAATTCATCTCTCAAGGAGGTATTGCTGGAAGAACCGAATCAACTGGACTTGGTGTCTACTACGGTGTCAGAGAATTGATGAACACTCCATCATTCTACAATAAAATTGGTCTCAGCCAAGGACTCAAGGGCAAGACCTTCGTTATGCAAAATATTAGTTCAAATCATTTTCATCTCCTATCCAAAACTATGATTGCATTTAAAAGGAAAATTGATGCAAGGTTTTGGTAATGTCGGCTACTGGGCTTCCAAATTCTTCCACGGCGACGGTTCAAAGATCACAACCATCATCGAGTACAACAGTGCTATCCACAACGCCGATGGTTTCGACCCAGATGATGTTAAGAGCTATTTCCAACAAAAAGGAACCCTCGAAGGCTACCCACACGCCAAAGAAACTGAGACTAAGAACCCATTCTCTTTCATGGAAAAGGAGTGCGACTTCTTGGTCCCAGCTGCTGTTGAGAAATCAATCCACATGGGCAACGCACCAAAGCTTAGATGCAAGGCTGTTGTTGAAGGTGCCAACGGTCCAACCACCTTCTACGGTGAACAACAATTAGTCAATAGAGGAATTGTTGTCCTCCCAGATCTCCTCATGAACGGAGGTGGTGTTACCTGCTCTTACTTCGAGTGGTTGAAGAACATCGATCACGTCTCTCCAGGTAAACTCTCAAAGAAGTACGAAGAGAAATCACAAAAGAAGCTCTTAGAGATGATGGGATTCAAGGGTAACGACTCAGGCATTAAGGGTGCTGAGGAAATTGATATTGTCTACTCAGGACTTGAGGAAATCATGACCACTGCTTGCAAAGAGAACTGGGAGTTCGCTGAAAAGAAGGGTTTCACTTTCAGAGAAGCTTGCCTCATCAACGCCATCAACAAGGTTTATCAAAGCTATAAAGAGTGCGGTATTCAAAACCCCAAAACCCCTTAGTGAGGTTTATAAGTGCTTTGATTTGTAGGGTATAGTTGGGGTCTTATTGGGGTTAGTAGAGAAAACGCATGTTTTTTATGAATTTAATGAATATTTAATGAGTATTACTGTACTTAATTCAAACAAATTTTATCTGCTTATCTTTGTGATACCTCTTGAATTTAGCAGTCTGTAGTTGTTCTAGTATATCATCCAATGATTATCGTGGATATGCTGGAGCTTTTACGATGACCATCTCAACTATCTTCTTAATTTCATTGCATATTTCATCTTGCTTAATATGATTAGCAGCCAAACTTATTGATTATTTCTCATGTTTTGTTCCAAAGTATGACATACTTTCCATATCGCACTCTAAGATAATTGCAGCTACCGCCCAAACATCCCATTATACAGAGCCATTTGTCCATTTCTCTCTTATAGGGAAGTATCCTGGAGTGACTAAAACCTTAGCTAAAGTCACTATCTCTTGTCTTATTGCTCTGTTGAAATCTATGACTACTACTTCTAAAGGGCAGAGATTTAGCATTACATTTTCTGGCTTCAAATCTCTATGAACACACCCTAGATCATGGAGCTCTTTCACACCCTTAGGCATATCTGTGAGTATCTCATTCAAATCATCAGGATATCTATTATGGTAGAGATACTCTCTTAGAGTCATTTCAAACTTCTTAAGTCTCAAAGCAATAAAACCATGACCAAGTATAACTCCGTCGAGCTTAGCTAAGTTCTTGCATTATCTTTTCTAAGTCTCTCTCAGTACTATGTATTCATTTGCAAACTCATTTTAATATTGCTCGTTCTTAATGAGATACTTGAATGGATATACCTTGTATGCGAATTCATCAACAACTATAAGTTTTACCTTGTTAGGTACGTCAATATTCAAATAGTTTTCAATACAGCTGCTTATGTTGACTGCATTTAATGCAGGTATATACATTGCTCTCTCTTATAAGCATGCAATATACATTCCATTTGCTGGTTGGTTCATTGACTCAAACCGCTTCTATCTCTTAAGTCTCTCCTACTGCTCTATTTGTGAATCAAGAGAGTTATTTTTTCTTTTAGCAGGTACAAGCTTTTAAGTTTCCTCATCTTTAATCAGGAATTCGCTTAAATGATGCTTTTGCATATGTCTCTTTACTTTTGCTGAATGAGTATAAGATTTCATACAGGTAGTGCATTAATATTTACCATCTACTTTATCATGCTTGAAGTAGATCTTAGCTCTACCAGAGTATACCTCTTTGATGTGTCTCTTCAAGCTAGACT
>ARYC01004168.1:0-26261 GCA_000711775.1 Oxytricha trifallax
TAATAACTTTGTAATGTATTGTAATTATTTTTAAAATAATCCTTATAGTTGAAAATTAAAATTATAGTTATTTGACTTTTTCATTGACAATTTTAATTATGAAGAATTTCATATTTTTAAATCTGGATTTTAGAGAATATTTCAATAATAATGGCAATGCAATAGTTTTTATTCATAGACTACTTAAGGATTATTGAAATTGTTAGTTACCCTTTCTTAAGTAAAAATTATGTTATATAAATGTTATTTTTGTTACTTTATCATATGGGTACATATACTTGCATTAGTCTTGGATCAGTGCGTTCAAGTTCAGATAAAATTATTATAATATATGATTAATGATAATGTTTAAACTATTTGACTATATCTAATATTAAGTAAAATAAATCTTTAATTAATCATTATAATTAAGATCTTACTCTTTTAATTTTTATAAGTATATTTTTTTTAAATATATCTTCTTATCTAAAGATAGTTCTAGTATGGTTGATAATCTATACATTCATTAATTTTTATAATTTTTAGTTTGACTCCATGTTAATTTTTAAACTAATTTAATAAATAGTTAATATTTTAATTTAATTTACATGTGTAATCAAATTCCCGAAATTAGTTTACACATAAAATTCATCATTTATGATTAGAGGGTCTATGTTAAATTTTGACAATTCTATTCAGAATTATAAGTTTACCAAAGTGCAATGTTAAGCACACTAATCATTAAATATATTAATATATCATCTACTAATTTTAATTTAGAATATTTTTCTGATAGTACTAAGAATTCCTTATAAAAATTTTAATTATATCAAGATATAAGTATATTCTATCTATGTTTGAATCCTTAATTATACTATATATAGAGATAGTTTAACTAAAATTTGAAATTTGGTTACATATAGAATTTCAATTAAAATGCTAAATATATATTAATAAAACACTCAAACTTGCTGTAAAAGTCTATAGACTTTTTAACCATCACTAAATGCATTTGAATGTCAAAAGTAACTTTTTTACTAAAAATGATATATTTTTTATATTAATATTTGCATTATATTTTCAATTAATTTTCATTTATTAAAAAGACTTATTATCTTATAAATCATAATTTTATATTTATAATTAATTTTATAAATAATAATATATACAAATTGAAAGTAATATTAAGATAAAAAATACTTACTAATCTTGAAAAAAAATTTTCAAAAAATATTATAATTTAGAATAATCTAATTAAAAATATAAAAAATAAAAAAATGTCAAAATTTATTAATGATTTTTATTTAAAAAAATTTAAAGCAAATTTCATAGTTGTGTCTGATATATACTAGTTTTAAATCTGAAGTTTCAGATTTAAATCTGGAATTCCAGTTTTAAATCTGGAACATTTTTCTCAGATCTGGAATTCCAGTTTTAAAAAAAAGTTCCAGATTTAAATCTGGAATTCCAGTTTTAAACTGGAATTCAAATTTAAAACTGGAATTAAAAAAAATTCCAGGTATGTGGGGGGCATCCATAAATTTTATTTTTAATTAAATTATCTCTTGGAAATGTTAAGGAAGACAGCGAGAGATAAGTTGTTTAGTAAAATGGGCAATTTTTTTCTGCATTAGCTGATAAACTACAGTAATTGAAATTGGACTTCTCAAAAATTCGTGAGTAACTATTTTTAATAATCCCTAAATTTACTTTAACATATAACCTCTCGCTACCTTTATGGCCAATTTAGTCTACAGTTGCAAATCCATACAGTAGCTTACCCCTGAATCTAACATAATAATCAAATTAGTTGAAGGATTTTTTAAAAGCATGATAAGAGTCTGCATTGTTAGCGAGTATTTTTAGCATAATTAAGAATCACAATTTAAAAACTTTAAAAATAGACGATCAAGAATTCTATGACCTAAGTAAGATACAGCAGTCAACAAAGAACATCCATCATATTATTCTGATATCAATTAAGAGTGAGAGAGTAAATCAAAACCCAATCATGAATAAATTCAATTACTTTCTCAATTGATTTTAAGATCTTGAACGCAAGTGTCAAATTATAAATCATTACTAAATTTTTTGATTTTGCTTTTTTTAATCATAAAAATTGATAGTAAATATTTTTTATCAAACTTTGTTGCTTGAATAATTTTTTTTAATCAAATAGTTGAAAAAGATTGCAGTTAATTTTTTAATTTTAACTGCCTAGATTTTATGAAAAAATAAATCACTATAAAGTCAATGTTAGCCTGTTTATCAATCTTTTGTATCATTTTATTTAATTAGTTTTCACCTGAGCACCATATTTAGAAATTTATAAGGTTTAAATGACGCTGCACAATTTCAAAAACGACGCAATTAAACATAATATATAGGATACTTAAAGAGGGACCCCACAGAGTAACTGAAATCTTATTATGAACAATATTCACATTCTTTAAATCGTAATTTAAATTATATATTCATTTATTTGCTTCATAATTTATGTCCAAGTTTTTTATTTAAAAGTTATATTGGTCAATAGCAAAATAACTAAATTAATCATTCAATAATATTTCATTTATTATCTTGAAATAAATGTTTATTAAATTAATAAATAAATAACAAATCGCTACAAATTAAAGCACTCAAAACCTCATTCAGGGTTTTTGGGGTTTTGAATAATAAAGTCCAGCTAATTTTTGATTATTTTATAGGATGCGCCTAAGTTCTTTAAATTTAACTAATTTTATAGCCACTAATTTATTTAATTATTATTTTATTTTAATTTTCCATTTTCGATAGTTTTCCTGCAATAATTTATTAAAAAATAATGTTGAGAAAAAAATAGAACTAAATTTCAAACCAATATAAATTAATTAATTAATTATTTATTTGTATTATTTTCTCACAATTTTTATCAAACAAACATTTTGTAAATTTAACGGAAAAGAATTTCCGAATATTTTATCAAAGTAATTAATAAATTTTATATCAATTATTTTAAATTATTTATATTTATTTTTTTTAATTCTATCTTTATTGATAAGCTTATTTTTTTAATGATTAATGTTTAATTCTAATATTATGAGAAATAAGTATAGATTTTATATAAATCTTTTAACTTTTAAATGAAGATTTAATTAAGAATAAATACTTTAAATCATTATTTCACCTTGATAGATTGATAGATTTCAAAATTTAGCAGCAATTTTGTTATATTGTTAATTTTTACTTACATTTATGATTAATTAATGGAGTTTATTGCTTTTATAATACTCTTAATAAAATCAAAAGTTTTTAAATTTATTAGCTTTTTATTTATTTTTAATATTATTTTCGTAAAACTTTTCAAACTTTTGAATTAAATATTGACTATGATTCATAAATATTCTAATTATTTTTAATAAAAATTAAATTTAAATTAATATTAGGGAATCTTTAGTAGATTTAAATGATAAGAATTTTTCAAGATTATTGCTAATGTATAAATATATTTTAAATGAAAAAATAAAAATTTTCAATCAGATATAATAAATAAAAAATGGGAATAAATGTAAAATCGAAGAAATCTCATTCTTTTAAGCATAAAAAAATATTGATAATCTATAAGATCAAGCAAGCTTAATAGGATAAAATTTAAGTTCAGAGTTATTATTTAAAAATTTTAAGAATTCTATTCAAATATTAAAGAATAACTTTGCTTCCTAATTGATTACTTTTAAATGATTAAGAATAGCTTTATAACTAAAAGTTATATAAAATATGATTGTAATATTTCTTTTTATTGAAATATTTACTTGGGAAATTATAATTAGATAAAATTATTAAATTATGAAAAGAATATAATATTAGATTTATTAACATGCTTGAAAGTATTCTTAAAAGCAATCTATTTTATTGAATATTAGATTTAAATTTTACAAAAATTATGAGCTACAACTACTATTCTTAGCCTTATTATTCTAAAATAAGATTTTATCAAAAAATTCAAAGTTTATAATTATAAAGAATTTAAAATATTAATGTTTGTTTATATATTTTTTTAATTTTTAAAACTATATAATATTAGCCTCAATTTCAGAACATGCCTGGTTATAATATCTAGAATCAATCTGCTGTCCCAATTATGAGCGGTATGCTACAGCAAGGTGAGCTGCAGATCAAAATTTTGCAAGCCAATATGTACCGAAACACAGATTGGTTCAAGTAACCTTGCCTTTCTTAAACAAATACTTTTTTTCTTAAAATTATCTTATTCTAACTTATCATCATATATATATTAATTTGAAAAAAATACTTAGGCAGATGGATCCATATGTTGTCTTGGAGTTTCAAGGGCACCAATTCAGAACGAAAATCCTCAATCATGCAGGAAAGCACCCTATATGGAACGAGGTAATTAATTTATCTCATAATAGTCAAATTTCAATCCAGTTTTATTCCAATATTAAATTTTCAGAATTTTTTCATAAATGATATTACTTATAGTCGTTTACTATTCATGTGAATTCTATGAATGATGAAATTCGGTTGATAGTTATGGATAAGGATTTCGGGAAGCCAGACGATGTAGTAAGTTTATTAGAAACATATACGGTTTAAAACTTATTAAAATACTAAGATATTGATATAGAAGTATTGATTTCTAAAATAAGTATCTAGTCAGGATAATTTTGAAAAAATATTTTATAAGAAATTAATTTCTATTTTTTTAGGTAGGATCTACAAACATTAAAGTTAAAATCCCAAAAAATGAATTTAAAAATATAAAAATTAATTTGGGAAGTTATTGAGTATTAGAAATTTTTTATTTGAGATAAATTTTCGAACCTAATTATATTTTTTTATTAACTCAGAAAGTTATTTTAACTACATTAAAGTTTTGTCTTATAAAAATTTATGAATAAGAAAAATCAAAGATATTTATTTTATTAAAATATAGTTAAGAATTTAAGGAATTACTAAATTTACATAATTACAAATAAATTTTCTTCCCATTCTTACATTAATATAAAATCTCTTGCAGTTTTTAAATGAATACAATTCAGAACTATATATGCCAAATATCTGATGTATTTTTAAATATTAAATTAATAAATAACTTTTAACACCCTACTTGACTACTAAAATAATAGTTTATTCAGTTTATAATCGTTTAAATCTTTTATTTTTTACATATAATTAATAATTATATTTCTTTATAAGTTCGAAGTAAATAGAATAATTTTCTAAGATTTTTTCATCATAAATTTTTATTTTAAGTCAGTTTATGTATGTTTAAAGCAAACTATTATTAAATTTTCATATTGTTATCAAATTTCAAGATAGATCCTTTTATAACGGTAGTAAAGATAAATTTGTAAATAATTCCTTACTTTAAATTAAGAATTGAAAAGTATTTTAAAATATTGAAGGTTCAAAGTGTCATCACTTTGCTTCAACAATGGGTCATAAGATTGGGTAAAGGCATTATATTATATTTATTTTTAATTATACTTATTAGTTCATACTTGATTACAAACAGAAACAAGCTGGATAGATTTTGTAAGTATATCACTTTACTTTTGTTTATTTATATTTTATGAATAAGTTTTGATTTTTTAAAATAGGCTTGAATCAACATTCTATCCCTCAAATGTACCTAACTAAGGAGCAATTTTAATTATGAAATAGATTAAATTGTTAATAATTATTTTTAAAAAATTTTCCTTAGGTAAAAATAATTATCTCAAAAGCTTTCATATAAAAGCAAAATTCTTATTTATTTTGGAGAGCACCAAGTCTTCAATCATTAAAAAAGTTGATTACTCATATTAATACTACTAAAGTTAACATAAGAATCTATATATTTTATATAATACGCTCCACCACCAGTCATGAATGTCCAGCCTTAAGATTATAGAAACCACGAAACCCAATCTCCCCCTAAACATCACTGGTTCCATCATGAACACAGGCCCCATCACAAATCCCATTATGAAACTAAGCCCATTAACGAACCTACTAGCCAAAAAGATACCAAGAAAAATTCACATGACAGTTTACTATTAAATTCATAATTCTCTTATGAATCAAATGCTTTAATTATTAGATTCGTATAGATTGATATTATTTAAAAGAATATTTAAAGTTCAATTGGAGTCATCCCCCTATATATGATGATGACTGCTGCAATGATGCCATCTTCACATAAGTAAATATAACATTGTTATTAATTATATACTTATGCATAGTTGTGACTGAGAGTTGAGGAGTAAGTGTACTATAAGTAAAATTGAATAGATTAAATATAAAAAGAAAACTAAAGAGAGAGAGAGAGATACTAAATCAGAAATTTAATGTATATTTAACTGAGAGATTTAATATAAAATTAATAAAACAAAGAAACACTTAAAAGCTAATTATAACTTAATTTCGTTAAAATGTTACAATTTAACTTAAAAATGAATATATAGCCTAAGTTTATTCTATAAGAATTTGCTGAAATAGGATATTAATAAATTTAGGTTATAGTTATTCCACAAAATTTACTTGGTTTTTTAACTACATATTGATAACAGTCCACTCATTATTTTTAAATGAATAAATTTTAATATAGAATTTGGTTGTAAATTATAATATATTAAACTCACATCATGGAATAAGATTATGACTTTGATTAATCAATTTTCTTTTGAATGCGATTTCTTAGATCATTTAATTCCTATGCTTAATCGATTGGACTCCCAGTTTACTAAGAATTTTACATTTTTAGGTATTCTTCAACGTCTCTTTCAATTGTGATAATAATTATTAAAGTTAATCCTAAAAATAAAAAAATATTTATACCATTACTTTCTGAAAATTCACTCTATTTATGAAAGAAATTGATATTAACTTTAAATAAAAGCTGTTAATTGTGCTCTTCTGTTGTTACCTCAATTACAAATCTTAAATTTGGTTATTGTTGATATTTGTAGAATTATTTGACTTTGATCTTTGACCAAACACACCAGCTGCGCTTGTAGTATTTCCAGATTGAGAAGTCAGACCACCTCCTGCTAAAATACTACCATTAAACATACCTGTTAGGGAATTTCCATCATTTGCACCTCCTAGGAGCATGTCATCGTTTACCATTCTAACTATGTAGAATCTATAGTTTTCTTTAAAAATTATGATATAAATTACTATACTCTTACTCTTTAAGATCAATTATGGGTTAAAACTTCTAAATTATCTCATTAATAATCAAAATTTGCCTTAAATATTAATAAACCAATAAATCTATCATCATTTTGAGGGAAAGTGCCATGACTAGCAGTCATAATTTAATCAGTATGTAGTCTCTATTATTACTATTTTTCTCCACTAATTTTAACTGCATTGCTTAAATCCTAATTAGACTTAGATTTAGTATGACGATGCTAACTTCCACGTCTTTACTCTAAAATTGGTGATTGTGAGGATTACAAATTTTTATTGATTAAACTGTTGCTTAAGAGGCTCTGCTAACTGGATGTAGAGTTTTAAATGTAAATGTTTGGAATTTATTATTGTTAATTTATGAGTGATTTATTTGAATCATTCTATAGCACAGATGGGGTCCTGTTGTCATGAATAAATAATAAATTAAAAAAATTATATCCATCATTTTGTTAAATCGTTTTATTCAGGTTTCAATAGAAAAAAGGATCAGTTAATAATCTTTTTTTTGGGATTATTACTTTTTGCAATTTTAAATTTTAAAATCATTTAACAAATCTTAGAACGGTTGATCATCTAACAACAATAAATCATTGTTATGTAAATTAAGGTTCTATATTTATTGCCTAGTTGGAGAGGTTTTATTGAAGTTGGATCTATTTGAAGCATAATTATCATTATTTATATCTTCATCTACAACTTCTGTAAATATTGGCCTTGTTTGATCAGCCATCATTAATTAATCGATCAACAAAATCTAATTATTATGTAAATTAAAATATAAAAGAAAAAGTACTCATATTAATCTTATGATAGCAGATAATATATATAATTTATTTATGAAAATTCATTTAAGAAATGATTTATGTTTATCTTAATAAATTAGGGAATATCTCATATCTGATTACTTTACAAATCAAATATATTAAAATGAATACTTTTAATAATTCTTTAAAATCTAAACTTTTTCTAATCCATTAATATTGTGTGAATGAGAGAGTTAATTCAAGTCTTAAGTAAACTTAGCTGCTTTTTTCTAAGATGATGTCAAGTTATATTGCTTTTAATTTAAATTACTTTATTAGGAACTTTGAGTAATTTGTGCCCTGGGATCTTAAATCTTTGTTTAAATTTTCTTCCCTGATTTTGAAGCCGATTATCTTATATAATTATCTAATATTCTTTTTTTTTGAAGTTCAAACATAAAAGTCATTAATAATTTATTTATAATTATACTTTAAAACTTTATATATCTTTTAGAGGAAGATTTTTAACCAGAAAAGTTGCTTCTTAATTATATAGATTATCTGTTAATATTTTAAGGAGTTTTATTTTCATGATCTTACAAAGCTGTCTTAAATTTAGTTGTAGGATTACCACTAAACTAATAATAAAATATTGGCATATTTTATTTATCTAAATGGAATTAACTTTCTGAGTAAAACATTTCATTGAATTAATATGTTTCATATAATTTTAGTAGCTACTTTTGAATTAGAATTTTATGAATTAATAAGTTATTTTTATGTTTGCGTCGTCTCAAAGTCATTTAGTGGTCTGGGTGTCTAAAATTTATTATCATTCTGGCTTTATTTCATTGGAGTAGATGAATTTCGAAGTTTACTTTCTGATTGATTATAGCTGTCCATTCATTTAATTTAATGAGTAAAATCAGGAATTACTAATAAAATATGGTTTATTTTAAGCAAATTATTATCAATTAACATTTAACTTATGATTGATGCTGTTGTGCCACTTGCTAGCTGCATATTGAATAATTAACTCGTTTTAATATCAATGTTGTTTAACACTGTTGTTTATGTTCCTCTCCCACTGTCTATAGTGGTGACTTTATAAAAAAAAAACTATTAAACATTTTAACAGTTAAACAATAATTTTATTCTTGTGTAAAGTTAATTATAATCTAAATAGGACTTTGGTTATTCCCTCTTAATTTACAATTAGATATGATTCTTGTTAATTATTATCAATCCGAGTGGGTTTGAAGGTTACTTAGTTCTAAAGTTCATTTTAGGCTTTTTATCTATTTTAGTACATATTTTTCAATTTCTATAGCTTGCTTTCCTACTTATTCTCAAATGAAAATAAAAATTCAATGAAAAATCTAATCCAAATGTATTAATCTTAAGTAAGAGAAAAGAAAAAAATATAAAATTCTCTATGGTCTATAATGCTGATGTTGCTCTATCATATTTATCGAGTTAAGTGAAATCAAAGCTATTATTGGATTCTTAACCAGATAGCGCTTGTAATTGTTAAGGCTTGATTTGGAAAGTTTAAGTGTTTATATTTTAGTCTTGATTTATGTCTTGCTTATTTAGATTGATATTTTTACAATTTTCATTAATAAAATTCAAAAATATATCAATCATAAACTAAATAAGATTGAAATTTTTCAATGATTTCATGAAAAGATTTAATAATAAAAGTGAAAGTCTATTTTAAAAATAGCAACCCGAGTTTCATGAGTTAAAATGTGTTTTTCCCGCAGTCCCAAAACCAGGCTTAAGCTGCTTCCTAATTCATAAATCCATTAGCTTACCCTGGCTAGTTTGGAGCTCTTGGTATGCAATAATAATTTATGAATCCAGCTTCAATGCTAAGTTTAAGTGGAGGAGCTGCCTAAAATCCAATGGCCTTGAGCATGGGATTTATTTAAATGATACCTTAGAAACCTGGTGTAAGAGTTTTCTTGGAAACCTTTAATCATGAAGGGAAGCTGTACTACTATGATGTTTAAAAGCAAGTAAACTCATATAAATGCTTTCATTTTATCTTGATAAATTTTCTAATGCCAAAGTTTATCTACGTGGGATAAGCCAAAGAGGTCTTCATCAGACACTGAAGAAGTTAAGATTTACTCAAGTACTGAAGTTTAAGAACTCTACTAAAACTACATGACTTTAGTTATGAGTTACGGCATGCCAATGGCGTCTCCTTTCTTAAATCCTATCATGCCTACAACTACAGGGTTATCCATACCTGGCATGTTAGATCCACTTAATATGAAACCATTTAACATGTATCCAAGTGCTAGTAACAACACTGGAGATATAATGGCATAATCCTAGTAATCTTTATCTCAAAATGATCATTCTTAAGCAGGGAGCTTAACGAACACAAATTAAGGAGTTGGAAATTAACAGAATCTTAGTGAAATGAATCATGAGGAATAAATGCAGCACTAAGCTATTCACGGGTAATATGTAAGTTAATAACTATTTTTCATAAGATTAACTTCTTAATTTCTTAAATCCAAAACCGCTGTTAAAAATCTTTATTATTAATACTTTGATCGTTTCTTAAATATATCAATAGAAACAAGGCCCTCCTGGTGCAAACTTGTTCATATTTCATCTTCCAAATGAATGGGGTGATTTGGATCTCTATCTCTTTTTCGATTCATTTAAACTTGGAAATATTGTGAGTGTGAGAATTATGACAGACAAAGAAAATGGACGGAGCAAGGGTTTCGGTAAGACTTTGATACAACCGTTTAATTATAATATTAGGTTTTGTTAGTTATGATAATCCTCATGGGGCAACTTAAGCAATAAAAATTATAAATGGTAAGTCTGCACTGGGGAAGAGGCTTAAAGTTGAGATGAAGAAAGGTGGAATACATTTTCCTTAACATGACATGAATGGCCATTTAAACCCTATTACCATTATGATTTACAAAGAATTAATACATTTAAGAATGGAAATGTAATTGGAATTGGAAGTATAATTAGTTTTTAAAACAATTATGAGAAGTATTTGAGAATTATAATTTCCCAAGTTAACAAAACTCAAAACCTAACTTCCCAAACAAACATTAAAATCATTAATAAAAATAGTATCCACATTCCAGACCTCCTCCTTTCAAGTCTAACTCAAATAATTTTCACAGCCAGCATTAGAACAACAATCAGTATTCCGCTTAATTGTAGCAATAACCTTAAAGAGTTCAAAAGAATGCGTCTAATACTAACCTAATCAATAATGTTAGTGGTGTCGCTAATTAAATAAAGAGTTAAAGTTAAACCGACCCCTTATAAGAAAACTTAAACAACATATTTTTCGAGGCAATGGATATACCTCACATGGATAATGCCTTTTGCTAATGAAATTACCTAAAAGAAATTAATCACACAAACAATATAACATAGAAAACTAAAATCAGAACAAAAAGGGGATAGCTTATAGATTACAGAGGAATATAAATTGCTGGGAAAGGTTAACATATCTCTTAAATTTCCGTGTTTTTATTACATAATTTACATAAAAAACGCTATTTAATTTTCACTTTGTATTGTCTATGTTCATTATATCTATCTTTCATATATTTATTTCATTTTTTATTGTCTCTATTTTTTACTGAAAAATGGTCATATATATATATATATTATTATTATCTGCTAATTTTAATTTTTAATTTCATTTGGAAAACAATCTAGAAGTGATTGTTAAAATTTGAAATTGATAATTATCCTTTTATTATATAAATTTATTGACAAACTTAACTATAGATAAAATGGTAAGTAACAATTTAACAGTATTATATCTCTCTTACTTCTATTTCTCTTTATTTATATATTAATCATTTTTAATATATTAATTTTTTCAGATGAAGAGATAACCTACAAAGAAAGATATTCAAATTGAAAAGTTTTACACAATCCTGAAATAAATTAATTTAGTAGTCTATCTCTATTAATTATTTATAGATATAAAATAATTCTTAAATTTACTATTTTATAATATTATTCTATAAATCCCTATATATATATATATATATATATATATATATATATATATATATATATATATATTATTTGAATGCTTTTGATGCACTGCGAGGAAAACAATTTAAGTTAAGTTAGAAAAATGATTGAAAAAGTTGGTAATGCACAAAATTAATTCAATTTTCAGGGAGATGTAAACATTGAATATAAAAATGAAAATGGGCTGACTCCCCTTGCACTTGCTATGAAAAATAGAAGTATTGAAGTGGCTTAATATCTCATTGCTAAAGGTGCTAATCATAAAAATTACATTTAGTTTATAGATTTTGATTACTTTTATATTAGTTGGTATTAATCTAATTATAGTTTAGAATAATAATTATAAACTAATAAATGAGTGAATGTCAACTCTACAAACAAGGTAATTTAATTTTTAAACAAACTTTACTTATTTTTGAATATAGGGCGGTTAATCAATTCTCTTCAACGCTTGCTATGACAATTATTGTTAGGGCTTAAGTCTATTAATACAACATAAAGCAACATTTATCTTATTATTGATATAGATTTTAGTTCTACTTTTTATTTGATTAAACACTAAATATTTAAACTATTTTATTTTAATTATTAGATATTCTTGTCTCTATACTATTAACATATTTATAGTCTTAAGTTCATTTAAGATTCTTTAAAATATTTTTAAAGCAAACGTGAACATTCAGGATCAAAGAGGATGGACTCCGTTGATGATAGCTGCATTCCGAGGTCACTCAGATATTATTGATATTTTGATAAGAGAAGGCAAGGCTGATGTCAGTTTATAAGATAAATTTGGGAAGAAGGCTTAAGATAGAGCAAAGGACAGCAGCATATTTTATTAAATATCCTCTGCTGCTATTGAGAAAAGAATGAGAGATGCCAGCAATCATAAAAATAGTAAATTAGAAAGAAATTATACTGTTTTTATCTATGTTAATCAATTAAATCACAGTTAAAAGTCTAGATAGTAGTCTGAGAGAAAAAGCTCAAGAAGAGGTAGACAACAGCAATCTTATTATAAACTCTTTAAATTTAATATAAAGTTCAATAAAAATCTGAATTGTTAAGTCTTGACACCAGCTTAGATTGCAACGAATTAACTTTCAAGTCTATGATAAACCCTCAAACCAAAACCCCAAAAACAGCACTATCTTAAAGCAGAAATATACCCACATATCGTTAATCTTAATCCATAAAAATTCATCAAAATAACAAAGAAAATATATAGAATCTCTCAAAGTCAAGAGCTTCAAATAATCAAACTCCTTAGAAGAGAAATAATTAGTAATAGATGACTCACCACACATATAATAACTCTTTTTATTCTAGTCTAGAGCCATCTGTGAACTATGATTAAGGGAATCTGAAAAATTTAACTTAAAATATATCACCTGCTAAATCTGTGAGATCTGTAAAATCTAAGGCAAGCCAGAAGAGATAAGATCCCAATTCTAATATTAATAATTGCTGTAGAATGTCATAAATGAATTAAATATATTAGTTATGGGATAGATGCTTTCATTTAATCATAATTAAGTTGTTAGTAACATACTAATAAATATTTTAAATTCTAAGAAATCAAACTCGAATGATATAGTTCACACTGAAATGATAGATCACGTGAAAACTTTACTCTATCAATTGTTGAAGGATAACTTAGCAGATATGAGTGGTTAAATTGAGAAAACCGAGCAACAAATGATTATGCAATCCATTGAAGCTGAGTTGAAAAATTATGAAAGCTAAATTGCTGAAAAAGTTCTAAGAGCTCTAGAAAGTATGAATCTTAAACTATAAAAGGAGATTGCTATAATAAATTGAATATATTTTCTAAAGTGAAAACCTAATTTTTAACTAGTCTTTCTCTATAAAATCCAACAAATTAATTGTAACTTTGTGAATTTAAAAATCAGAATAGCTTACTTGAAGAGTGGCATATAACAGCAAGGAGAATTGGGTATAGATGAACATTTCTTTAGTTTAATGGAGGAACAAATCATTTTTAAATTAGATGATATGGATCAAAATCTAGAGTTTAAAATTGACCACGATTCTATGATAAAATCCCCACCAAGTAAAAACTAAAGAGGGCAAAGTTTACATTAATCAGCCAAAAAAGCAAGGCTGTAATCTTCACATAAAAAGAGGTAATCTAATTTAAGAGATACCTTTGTAACTAACATCAGTCATGATGACCTCTTTTTGAATGATCTATAAGATTAAAATCAAAATGATGTCTCTCAGGAACTAAGAAGTTTATTTTTAACTTAAAAAGATAGAATAGAAATGGAAAAAGTTAAAAAAGATCTTGCTTCAGTACTTTCGAATGAACTTGAAATGGTGAGTTAGACTCTATCAACAAAATCTCAAACTCAAATCAAGGATCATACTTCAAGACAATTTAAAAAGCTCATGAATAAAGTGTCAGATTAGTTAAAGCTCTCTGTGGAGATGATTTCTAGTAATTTGCAAAAAAGAGTAGAGACATTGGTTTAAGAGAGAATGACTAGACTTACAACTGAAGTAAGGCACAAATTAAAAGCAAAACTAAATCATGATTACGATAAAGCCGATAAAGAAAACACGCATAGTAGACCCTTAAATTCACATGATAGATAACTAGCTATGCTTTAACAAAGAGAGGAATAGTGTAATTAATTGTTGTAATAAGTAGGTGAATTCTAGAAAAACCACGACTAGAAAAGAAAGCAGTATTAAAATAAGTAATATGGAGCAAGACAAGTTTAAACTTAAAGGTCAAGTTCAAGAAAGTAATTGCAATAGTAAAATGGTACATAATAAAATGTCAATCTAAATTTCATATCTTTAAGCGAGATAAAGAGACTTATTTATAGTTGCTATTTTTAGGAGGCTAGTTACCAATCATAAAATTCATCATTTATTGCTATTAATTTAGTCCAAAGCTATTTTCATTAAGATTTGCTTATAGTAATGATTGAGGTATCAGACTATATCAATAAATAAGTAATATTAGAACTTTATATTAAGACTCAGTGGTATATTATCTTTTCGTTTCTTATCAGCAAACCTAATATCCAAAAGCCCTCCTTCTTCAACAAAATCAGGGAACTATTTCAGCAATCCTCCATCACTATTCCCTTTCTAATTAAGCCTTGCAATAGCTTTAACAGCTTGCTTCCTAGTTTGATACTTAATAAAGCAAGACCCCTTAAATTTCTCTTCACTGTCTTTGAAGAGGTAAAGTTCCTCAATATCACCAAAGGTTGTGAAAAGTTTGTTAACATCAGACACTTGCTTGAATTTATTTATGTGGCAAACGTAAAGCTTTGATTACTCCACCTTTTCAAGGTTAACTATGCCTAGTATATAAAACTTAAATTTTATAGACAAAGTTAAATTAAATCGTTTATAGATTAAAATAAATCCATTAAGTAATTAATGATTCAAGATTTTTAGAAAATTTAAATTAAAAATTTAAGTTTTTAAGTCTTTCAAGTTCACCATCAGCGTATCTAACTTATAATTTACTGAGAATTGCGCCAGAATCCTCATTGAAATATTTCTAGTGTTCATCTGAACTATCCTCATCTTTGCTTTCATTTATAGAAGAGTTGTCATCGCTTAATGAACTATTTGATCTTGCTGATTTATTCGAGTTCTACCGTTTAATGTCTTCAGTTTTTATAGCTTTCCCTTTATTTATTGCATTTCTTTTATTTCCAGCACCACCCTTGAATCTGAAATCTTTTTAAGGACCTCTCATCTACTTCTGCTGAGATCTTGATCTACTTCTTTTCTGCTTCATTTTTCTTGAGACTTTATGAACTTTCAAGATATACTCTGCCTCATGAAAATTCATACATCGAATGAAGGCGCAGCCCTTATGTGAGTTGTCCCCTTTATCTCTAATTATTTTTGCTTCAAGAATGGAACCAAATCTCTTAAAATAAAGCATGACTTTGTTGTCATCCCAAGTTCTTGGGGTTTAGCCTATAAAAAGGCGTACATCAATTTTAGCTCCTTTCATTGAAGCAGTCCGCAAGATTTTCTTTTCTTTTAAGGCATCCTCAGTATTTTCGAATTTTCTAATCGCCTCTTCATAATTTACAGCATCTTTAGATTAATTGATTAATTAGCAAAGTTAGGAATAAGCTTAGGAAGAATCAGAGGAGGCTGGTGTCTAAGCTTGCTTAGATTGAGGAGAGTGAGATTTAGACTTTGATTTTCCCCTTCTTTATTAGTTAATATTAGAAACTTTAAAGCTTTATCCAAATTGTTGAGGGAATGCACAAGGAATAAAGGATTGCTAGAGAATTGCATTTTAAGTAGCTACTTGACTACATTACGATATTTGCTCGTTGTTTTTCTAAATTATTTTCAAAGTTCTATGCTTACTCTCACTCACTGTTTTTCTTCTATCATCTCGTGATTATTCTTTTCTCCTTACTTAAGAATCTACAATATTCCTAAAATCACGATCTCTATCTCGGTTATTATCTCTTTTTCTTTCTTAATTTTAACTTTTCTTATTAAATCTATCTTTATTATTTCTATCTCGGGAACTGTTCCTTTCATTTCTTTGCTTTTATGCTGATCAAGATCTTTTTTAAACTCTCTACAGAGCTCTACTGAATCCCTGCTCTTTAGAACTTTTTCTATCCCTGTCATGTTTTTAATTTCTCTCTTGTCTCTCATTGTATCTAGAGTTTTTAGCTTCCCTTGAATTCGATTTTGAACGTCTTTTTCTAACTTCTCTTTCTCTGTCATTTGATTTATGCTTATCTAATTATCTTGGTGGAGTGGATTCCCGTTCTTGCTTAATTATTTGACACATTCTTGCTTTCTAATCTGATTGCTAATTCCCTTTTAATCTATTATCTGACTATTTTTGATTTTGAAACTAATCACTCCTTTACTTGCGATCTAAACTCCCTTCTTTTCGTTTATCTACAGAAACCCTAAAAGAATTAAATTAAACAATTTATTCTCAATGATATATAATTGACTTTAATCTTTCCTTACTTTTCATTTTCTTTTAATGGTTAAACCTAGCTTTTTCTTTCGATGCTAATTTATCTGTCCTTACTCTTCTCTTTTTGTGATGCATCATAGCTATTTTTAAATTCTTTAGATTTATCATCTTTCTAAGGAGATAATTCCCCAGCTTCCTTTGACTCATGTCGCTACCTGATATTTTTCTAGATGTCTAATTTATCTAATGTTTAATCCATATTAGTGGTGCTATTATTGCAAGGTCTAACTATCTCAAGTTTCTTCACCCCACTGTTTCCACTCCTATTTTTCTCACTGCTTTTTTGTGGTGGAATTTGATCCATCCTCAAAGTCTAATTGACTGGGAATCTATCCAGATTATTTCTAGCTCCCATACCAGCCAGTGCATTTAACCTATTGCTAAAATCACTCTTGCAAGTGCTCTTTTTTATAGTACTGACTTAACCAGTTCTTAAATCAATCTACTTCTTCAAAACATTTTAATTATGACTGTTGTTATTGCTATTTGCAATTTGAATTATTCGTCTTCTGAGGTCTTCCACTCCGAAGGGACTTCTTGCATTGCCATTTTAAGATATTTATAGTTTATTTATCACTTTGATAGGTTATTGCTGATTAATGAGTGGATCTCTTACTTCTTATTAGTCATTATTATTATTATTAATACTTTGAGTTAATTAAGTACTACTTTCTTATTAATCTTAGGCTACTGTAAGGGTTTCATTTAAATCTAGCTATTTCTGAATTTCAATGTTCTTAGTAGAGCTCAAGCTCCCATTTTAAACAGTAGTTTTATTAGTAGTGCGTAGATTTGTGAAATTTTTACTGTTTGATTCCTATTTTGAGTCTCATTTGTAATTTGGAGAGTCTCTCGTGGATTTATTGCGATTTCGATTTCTATCATTATTGTTATTATTGCTGTTTCGACCAGGAATAGGAGGGAGGACCATGTTCATGCTATCATCGTCATCGTCCAAATTTTCATTAATTTATATTCGAATTGTATTAAGTATTAAAAATAAATTATTTTTAACTTATTTCATTAGACTTCTTTTTGTATCGATCTCTTTCTCTATCTCTGGTATTTCTGCCTTCATCGTTTCTTCTTCAATCATGCTCATATATCCTACCACTTCCTCCTCTATCACCAACATTAATTACAATAATTATATATGTTTTTTTACACTTAAAAAAATTAGCCAATTGTTTTTAGCAAATTCAATCTTAATAAACTAAATTGAATTTATAGTCATATAAATTTTTGCAATATTAATAGCAGCTTTTTGCATTCTTTTGTTCTTTCTACGCCTTCTATTTTTAGAACGACGCCTCCTACGCTTATCGTTAATTCCCCTGGATTACTCTGAAAATCCAGTATCATATGAAATTTACTACAATTAATTTCATTATATAGCCCCAAAACCCCTTTATTCAAAATGAACAACACCATTATTATATAATAATTGAGTTATATATGGTCTATCCCCGCCCATTTTGTTGTCACTTAGGTTATTAGTAGATTTTGATTCAATAATTAAATTATTACTTTGATTATTCTCACTCATCAGTTTAGTAGTGCTAATTAGTGAATGTCGGATGTTTTTAATTGGCTTATAATAAATAAAATATCTTTTAAACTTTAATATTTGTAATCTGAGTAAGATTCATAATTTATAATTAATCATTAAGAGAAGTATAATTAATTCCTCTTAATTTTACAATTTGCCTTCACATATATATACAGATTCAAAACCCCAAAACCCCTTAATGAGGTTTATAAGTGCTTTGATTTGTAGGGAATTTGTTAGGGGTTGGGGTTATTAATTAAATGCGAGACAAAAATTACAAGCTTTTGGGGTCTATTTATGATGAAGAGTATATAGATTTAGTGTTTAAACTGCGTTATGGATGTGATATATAAAGTGAATAACTCAAACCAGTACTGAACTATAAGTCTATTACACTGCTCTTTAAGCGTAGTCCCTCAACTGTTCGTTCTCACTGCTTGAAAGCTGTAAAATTAAAGCAATAATAGCTGAATTCTTAGCCTAAGAGGAAGTCTAAGTTTCTATAGAAGCATATTGACTATCTTATTAATGAAAAAACTTTGAAGTATTGGGCTCACTTCTCTCTCGACTAACGAGCTATTATGTTTCATCGCCAGTTCCCTGAGTTGAAGATCTCTGCATAATCTGTTGCAAACATTTATAAACGAAACGGTATCTCTTACAAAGATGTAAATCGTATAAAGAGAGTAATAGATTTCACTCTGCCATTTTACAACAACAACTTAAATTATATTTATAATTAAATGCAGAGAGCCTAATAAAAAAATATTAAGTTTATCCATGCTGACAAGGCTGTGTTTACATTCAACACTTTCATCTAGAAGTCTTGGTATAAGAGGCATAGCAACATAGAAGTATATGACTAGAAAGTCAAGGTATAAACAATGGCTATTCTTGGAGGAATTAGCGAAGATACTGGTTTAGAAACTTATCATATTCATCCTCGCTCTATAAACACAGAGTAGTATATAAAGTTCTTAGAACAGCTGAGAGAGAAGTACCCTGAATAAGAGATTATACTATTCGTTGATAATTTTCTGTCCATAAGACCAAAGAAACAAGGAAGAGTTATGAACAACTTAAAATAACGCCAGTGTTCAACGTACCTTACAGTCCACAGTTTAATGGAATTGAGTTCTACTGGGGAATATTAAAAGGTCATTACAAGAAACTGCTGCTATATCACTTGATGCATGACCTACCTATAGATACAGTAGACTTTATTAAAAGATCAGCGAAGAGAGTAGATAATTAATTGGCTTAAAAGTGTGATAAAGAAGGGAGAGCGAATGTATATAAATAAGTTTTGTAGTTAAGTTAATGAATATATAAGTCACATTTAAAATTCTTTAGAGGGAGCTGGCTTCTCTTTCTTCTTCTATTTCTTACTTCCCTCCACCTAAGTTTCTTCTCTTACTGCCAGCTCCAGCATCTATGTTCATTGACTCTGGTGGCTGAATATTTGAATAAAGTCTCTTGCTGACTTCATACTTTGTCTGCGACTTTCGCTATCTGTGAAGCTTGCTCTATTCTTTCATCAAGAAGATGCCAGTACCAGATTTTTCTAAAGAGTTAAGCTAGAAATCTTAATTGAAATATAAGGGTGCTTCTGCAGCTATGATAGCCAGCTCTCACTTATCTTGATCCCTTGTTTGTCCTTATCTTCTGAAGAGATGCTGTACCTTTTCTTATGAGATTCTTGAATAATTTCTGTCAAGTAATCACCTTTAATTGTTGCAAGTATGCCAAAGAAATAGTTTCTTTCAGGCAGTTTATTTGACAACTGCTTCTTAGTAGGCAACTACAGCGAAACCTCTGGGTCATTCATAGCATCATCATATAAGTTAGTCACAGAGAAATCTGGATAGTTTGGAATCTCTGCAAACTTTAAATCTTAAGTTTTCAATGCTTTCTTCTCTTCGCAGAGTATCGCCCTTAAAATGAAATTTAAGAACCTTCCATCGCTGGCAAGAACAAACCAACTACATAATCAAGATGAGCAACTATGAGTTCATTACCTTGCTGCACCAGGTAGCGATGAAAATCCTCCTTGCTTCTAAATCTCTGAATCAATTCTTGTGCTTGCACTATTTTCATTACATCATCCATTGACTCCATCTTGTTTACAGATCTAAGAAATGATATTCAAAATTAAGTTTATTGATTTCAATTATATAACTCTGTAAAACTTACTATTAAATATGGGCATCCTATAGGAGGTCAACCTCTAAGAAGAATATGGAGAAGGTTTAAGAACTGGTTTCAAACTTGAGAGATTGATATCAATTTATACTGTTATAGTTCCATATTTTTAAATTCAAATTGGTACGTACTAAATTAGGAGCAACTCCTAAAATGCTAGTCATTAATTAGAAGCATTAATTAAAGCAAGTACTTAATTAGGAGCACCCTAAATTTAATCATAAAATCACAAAATACCTCCTAAAGCAGTACGTACTTAATTAGGTGCACCTCCTAAATCGGTACGTACTATAATCAACTTATTATTGAAAATAAAAATGGTTACTTCCTCACCCATATGTAGAACTGGAACGTCTCTTAACACTCACAATTCTTCTCTAATACTACAAGAACCTCCCTTGAAACTTGAAGGCTTGCAAAGCTCTCATATAAGCTATCAGTTATAGAGGCAGGTTTATAATTTTAAATTCAAATTTAAATATGAGCGCTAACATTTTAAGAAAAACAACAGCACTTCCATCAAACTAAATGAGACTTACCTTTGGCAGCAATAAAAAGTGTGATAGCTGTGAGATGAACTCTCATAAAGAACTACCAGAGCTATCACTTGAAGTCTCTGTTATTAAAATAGAAATTAATAATAGAAAATAAATGGCAAACAAGTGTGTGGGAGACAGAGAGGAGGAGAAAGGTATTAATGAAATTCCTAAACAAACTGAAGAAGTAGAAGCATACTTTTGTGAGAAGTGTGAGAGAGACTTCGCTCATAAATCTAGTTGGTATAGGCATATGAAAGAGCATAGAGAAGCCAAGCCAACAGTATACTTAAAGCAAGATAAAATCGACGGAAAATATGATTGCTTCGAGTGCCATAAGCAGTATGCTCATACTAGAGATTTAAGGAAGCATCTTTTAAAAGCTCACAAGAAAGATTTAGAGATTGAAAAGCATGAAGATGAATTGAAGCTACTAACAAAAGAAAAGCAAGAGAATCTTCGAAAATGGTAGAGGTCGAACAAGCTTGTGAATCAGAATATGTGAGGAAATCACGCAACCTACTAGCATCTGAAATCACAAAGATTATGATTAAAATTCAATATAAAAAGATTCCAGTTCTTGCCTAAGTTGACCTAGACACTTCACTTTAATGCTACCTTATATTAGAAGACTCCTTTGATAAGAAAGTTATCAATGATCATCAGTATGCATACAAGGTGTATCCCTTCAACTATCTCTTAAGTGATGATAAATATTAGATGGAGTTCAAAAATGAGTATCAAGTACTCACTCAAGCAAAGTTTAAAGAGTGTAGTTACTTAATCAAGCTAGATGCTGTTCTCCTTGCCAAGGATCATGTTGCTTTCATACTCCCACTCAATGAAATGACCCTCAGAGATTTTATTACTGATATCAAAGGAATCATAAGTAGCTTGCTTTGATAGCAACTTAAACCTTACAAGGTATAAAAGAGCTACATAAGTTAGGCTTTGTTCATAGAGATTTTGAAGCCTGAGAATATTATGATAAACTTCTCACATGTAAGAGTGACAATTATTGACTTCAACAGAGCATTAAGGGTAGAAGTATCAAGGCTAGGAAGTGTTATGGGAACTCCAGGCTATTATCCTGAAAGAGAAGACTGGAGAGATGGAGACTATCAATGGGATGTGTGGGCTTTAGCAGCAATAATAATAGAGTGCGGTATGCCTCGGAATGATTACTACTCTACAAGGTGTGAGAAAGATGCTAAGTAAAGAATCAAGTAATTTATAGACAAAACCAGAGTATCTCAATCATTAAAATAATTGGCAGAATCAATAATCTTAAAACCAAACTCTAGATCAGACATAACATTAGAGAAGTTAGAGTTGTGGTTAAGTAAAATAAACTTCAGACCTCTCCCACATGATCCAAAAGTGCATTTTGAGTGATTAAATTAAATACATTTACTATAAATTTCACATTAAAACCTATTAAACACCCCAACCCCTAACAAATTCCCTACAAATCAAAGCACTTATAAACCTCATTAAGGGGTTTTGGGGTTTTGATTGGGAAGTAACCTGGAGTACCAAGAACCTTTGCTAAGGTTACAATCTCTTATCTTAAGGCTCTATTAAAATATATTACAACTACTTCTAAAGGGCAAAGGTTAAGCATAACATTTTCAGGCTTCAAATCTATATGAACGTATCCAAGCTCGTGAAGTTCCTAAACACCCTTTATCATATTAGATAGAATATCATTCAAGTCATCTGGGTATCTGTTTTAATATAGATAATCTCGGAGAGTCATTTCAAACTTTTTTAGCCTTAGCGCGATGAAACCAAACCCTAAAATAACACCATCTAGCTTGAGCAAATTCTTGCAATCTTTTTTCTAAGCCTCTCTAAGTACAATATATTCGTTAGCAAACTCATTTTGATAATGCTCGTTTTTAAGGAGATAGCTGAAAGGATATACCTTGTAGGCATAGTCATCAACCACTATGAGTTTTGATTTAGCAGGTACGTTTATATGTAAGTAGTTTTCAATACAACTGCTAAGGTCTACTGCATTTAGTGCAGGAATATACATGGCTCTCTCTTAAAAGCATGCTAAAAAGACATTACCAGCAGGTTGATTCATTAATTCTATTCGCTTCTGCCTCTTGAGCTTCTCCTGTTGTTCTTTTTAAGTCTCAAGATTAATAGATTTTCTTTTAGCGGGCACTAATTTCTAAGTCTCTTTATCTTAAATCAAGAACTCACTTAGGTGATGCTACTGCATATGTTTCTTAACTTTAGCTGAGTGAGTATAAGACTTCTCACAAGTCGTGCACTAGTACCTGCCATCGACCTTATCATGCTTAAAATACACCTTAGCTTTCCTAGAGTGTACCTCTTTCATATGTCTCTTCAAACTGGAATCAGTAGAGAAAAAAATTTAGCAGTCTTAGCATTCAAAAGTCTTAATCCTTTAAATCTGAAGCTGTTCCTTTTCTTCCTCAACATCTTTTATTGATGTTTAAACTTCTATTTCAGCTTTCTCTTTCATGTTTTAAACCTATATAATAAAAACCTGTGCTTCAAATTCAAGAGCTCTTAGCTCTGCCTCTCTCTCAATATATACAACTTCTTGTTTCTTGGTTGAACCAAAGTTAAGCATGGATTGACCTGCTCTAAAAGTGCCGCTCTACGATTTAAGTTGACCGCCATGTTTAAATTCAAATTTAAATTTCTATTATAAAGCTCTTAAAACCTCTATAGCTATAGCTGGAATATATAGGAGTTGCTACAGCATTAATGATGGTTTGATCTCAGCTCTAAGACTTCATATTTATACTCAGTTTATAACTATAATTTTTGTTATTTTGCACTTAATAATTTTGATTCTGGTACCAAATCAGATAAAGTTCAGGTTGGTACTGGTACCAATTAAGTTTTGAACCCAGGTTGGAACTTTTCCATTAAAACCTCACTGGATTAAAACTAGGGACTAATTAAGTTTTGGTACTATTAAATTGGTACCAATTAAACTTAAACGAATTTAGTACCGGTACTAATTAAATTTAAACAAATTTAGTACTAATTTAATGGAACTAAATTGATAAAAATGGAGCTCCATCTCTGAAGTTTGTTACAGCTTCTGCGAACCTTCTCCACGTATCTTTACAGGGTTGACCTCCTATAAGATGCCCATATTTAATAGTAAGATTTTAAAGGAAAGGATCCAGAAGTCTATAAATTAAAACTTGAAATTCATTAATAGGAAGAGGAACAAAGATGGAATCATTCAATGAACAAATGAAAAGGGTTGAGGCTCAGAAATGATCTCAAGATTCAGAAGCAAGGAGGATCTCTATCGATACCTTACTTAGCATGGTAAATAAATTGATGTTAATCAACGATGTATACAGTTGGTCTATTCCTTCCAACGATGGAAGGTACTAAAATATCATTCTTAAAAGCAATACTCTGAGAGGAGAAGAAAGCTTTTAAAAACATAGAAATCAAACTGATTGAAATACCTAACTACCCAGAGATTTCAGTCACAAATCTCTACGAGGATGCAATGAAAGATGATGAAGTGGTTATTTACCTTCCTAGCAAGAAGCAGCTCTCAAATAAGTTGCCTGAAAGAAAATTCTTCTTTGGTGTTCTTGGTACAATCAAAGAGGATTATTTGAGAGAAATTATGGAAGAAGCTCATAAGAAACGCTACTCTATTTCTCCTGAAGATTAAAAGAAGCAAGGAATACTAATAAGCGAGACGTGGCTAGCAGAGCTTAAGAAGCATCCTTATCTCTCTAGTAAGCTTTGATTTATAACTTTTTAGGGAAACCTGGAACTGGTATATTTCTAATTAAAGAGAATGCAAAGGTTCACAGAGAGAGAAAGTCTCAAACCATTCATTAAGTTAGCAAGAGACTTTATAATAAAGTTTAAAAGTCTGATGAAATGAACATAGATGCTGGTGCTGGTACAAAGAGAAGAAACATGGGTCCTAGTAAAGCACCAGAGGAAGAAAAGAAAGAGAAGCCGAATCCATTTAAGAGTTCGTTTGAAATGTGAAATAATTCATTCATTTAAGTCTAACACTTATTAATAAACATTCATTCTTCCTTTCCTTGCACATATCGTAGTCTAGTCTTTACCGACTCTCTTGCAACTACTCTGTATTAAGTCTACTGTGTCGATTGGTAGATCATGCATTAGGTGATACAGCAAGAGTTTCTTGTAGTGAGTCTTAATCTAACTCCAATAGAATTCGATTCCATTAAATTGAGGACTGTAAGGAACGTTATACACAGGAGTTATCTTTAATTCTTCATAAGCTTTCTTAGATTCCTTAGTCTTATGAACTGAGAGGTTATCAACAAACAGGATAATCTCTTGATCGTTGTACTTATCTCTTAGCTTATGTAAAGACTCTATATACTGCTCTAGCTTAATAGAGCGAGGATGAATAACATAAGTTTCTAAGCCTGAATCTTCACTGATACCAGCGAAAATTGCGTGAGTGACAACCTTAACCTTTTAGTCATACACTTCTATATTATCGTACTTCTTGTACCAAGACTTATTAATAAAGGTGTTGAACGTAAACACAGCTTCATCAGCGTGTATGAACTTGATTTTATTATCAATAGACTTCTGCATTTAATCATATATATAGTTTAAATTATTACTATAAAATGGCAGAGTAAAGTCAATCACTCTCTTCACTCTGTTGACAGTCTTGAAGGTAATACCATTCCTTCAATAAATATTTGCGATAGTCTACGGTGAGATACGCATATCAGGAAACTTGCGATGAAACATCATAGCTCGCTAGTCAAGAGGGAAATGTGCCTAATACTTAAGAGTCTTAGAATCGCAGAGATATTCAATATGCTGCTAAGAGAACTTTTATTTTCTTACAGGATGTATCAAGAACCAGAATTGAAATGCTAAACAGCTAACAAGCAGTGATACCTTACAGTCGAAGCACTCTTACACAAAAGCTTTGCAATCGCACAATAATTCATCACTGGTTTGAGTTAGTCTATATTAATACTCGCACCATACCT